>RJWJ010002567.1:37310-99001 GCA_004363605.1 Indri indri
TGCTGGGAAAACTGGATAGCCACATGTAGAAGACTGAACCAGGATCCACACCTTTCACCTCTCACAAAAATCAACTCATGCTGGGTAACAGATTTAAACCTAAGGAGTGAAACTATTAGAATTCTAGAGGAAGAAGTTGGAAACACTCTTCTAGACATTGGCCTAGGCAAAGAATTTATGAAGAAGACCCCAAAGGCAACCACAGCAACAACCAAAATAAATAAATGGGACCTGATCAAATTAAAAAGCTTCTGCACAGCCAAGGAAATTGTCACAAGAGCAAACAGACAACCTACGGAATGGGAGAAAATTTTTGCATGCTACAAATCTGATAAAGGGCTGATAACTAGAATCTACTTAGAACTCAGGAAAATCAACAAGAAAAAATCAAACAAACCTATCAAAAAGTGGGCAAAGGACATGAACAGAAACTTTTCAAAAGAAGACAGAATAATGGCCCAAAAACATATGAAAAAATGCTCAACATCTCTAATCATCAGGGAAATACAAATCAAAACCACAATGAGATATCACTTATCTCCAGTGAGACTGGCCTTTATCAAAAAGTCCCCAAACAATAAATTTTGGCATGGATGCGGAGAGATAGGAACACTCATACACTGCTGGTGGGACTGCAAACTAGTGCAACCTCTGTGGAAAGCTATGGAGATACCTTAAAGAGATACAAGCAGAATTACCATTTGATCCAGCAATCCCATTACTGGGCATCTACTCAAAAGAACAAAAGTTGCTCTATGAAAAAGACACCTGCACCCAAATGTTTATAGCAGCACAATTCAAATTGCTAAGATGTATAAACAACCCAAGTGTCCATCAATACATGAGTGGATTAATAAAATGTGGTATATGTATACCATGGAGTACTATTCAACTTTAAGAAATGATGGTGATACAGCACCTCTTGTATACTCCTGGATAGAGCTGGAACGCATTCTACTAAGTGAAGTATCCCAAGAATGGAAAAACAAGCACCACATGTACTCACCATCAAATTGGTAATAACTGAACAACACATAAGTGTACATATAAGAATAACATCTATTGGATGTCGGGCGGGGGGGAGAGGGGAGGGGAAAGGGGAGCGGGAGGAGGGGACGGGTATATGCATACACAAAGAGTGCAATGTGCACCATCTGAGAGATGGACAGGCTTGAAACTGGGACTTGGGGAGAAGGGGGGGCAAGGGCAACATACGTAACCTAAACATCTGTACCCCGATAATAACAAACAATAAAAACAAAAAACAAACAAACAAAAAAAACCAATGAACTCATTTTTTCTAAAACAAAAAATCCAAAGACTATCGCTTCTCTCCTCATACTCTTTGGATAGCTCAGCATTGTGATTAGTATAAAGTCCTACAATTTCTTGTATCAGAATGGGAAGAATGTCTTCAGGCCCCTCACACACTAAGGTCTGCAGCCCCTTCACACCTATACTCTGTTCTGGCTGTCTCTTTCTCAAACATTCTGATCTGGATCCAAACTCAATTGCCTCACAATTAACCAGATGACCTGTATGAGAAGCCTAAGAAGCTCATCTACCACACTGCAATACTGCCTCTATGATCAAGTTGTGCACTGCATATATTTAATATTATCCCATATTTCAACTGTCTCTTTATGTGTCTGTCTTAATGGATTATAAATCCCTCAAGAGTAGGGCAAAAGCCTTATTCATATTTAAATCTGCTAACCTTAGCATAGTCCTGAACAGATATAATTTTTACTTATCCAATTTTCTATCTGTACAAAATTGGGAAAATTTTAAGGTCTTTCAAGCATCTTCTTTGATAAAATATGAAGCTAACTGTATTTTCCTCACAAAATGATTTAGGGTAGATTGCATTTTGGAACTTTAAACTTTGTATGTAAAATAGCCACTTTTTCCTTTGGGAAATGTATAATAACTGTTGAATAAACATTAGCTGTTATGATTTTATTTGACTTTCATTATGTAATAATAATAATTGTTATGTTATTATTGAAGAATAATGAACTAGGAGAAAATTATGTAAATTAGAAATAAAAAGATATATCTTTATCTAAAACGGAAAATACAATCCAGACCAAGAGTCAATTCTGCATTAATTTAAAAGGAAAACAGAAGAAGCATTTTAGAGGTATTTCAGGACAGCCTTTCTGAATGTAACACATGGTCTTACTCAGAGCTTTATGCTCGGTGTTTCTTTTGCTGGACATGTTTCCTTCAGATGTCTGTCTGGCTTACTGCCTCACTTCGTTCAGGCTTCTACCCAGATATTTTCCCTTCAGGTGCTGCACCTAAAATGACTCTCTTTCCTATTTCTCACTATCGTCTTACCTTGTTTCATTATTATTTATATCACTTAAAACTACCAGTTAATATATATGATTTTTTACTTATTTTATCTAGCTCAAACAAGAATGTAGTATGCATGAGGACAGAGACGAGAGTGTTCAATTCACTGCTATATCTTTAGCAGCAGCTAGGAAGTGTCTAACGTGTAGTAGGTACCCAATAACTGCTTGAATGAATGTAATTTGAAGGGGAGTAAAAAAAAGTATTCTATTCCCAAATATATCCAAATATATTTTCCCCATTAACTTTTGGAGTGCTAGAAATTCTTTCCAAACTGGATTTCAAAGTGTAACAATGACGCTTTCCTGTTTTGGATGTTTAAAAAATTGAACTCCATAGGGTAGAATGAAGTCAACTATCCTTAGGCAGTTAAAAAATCAGATATAAAAAGAGTAATCCAATCATTATTCAAAGGTACTTAGGAAAGAGCCAAATTAATCATGAAAAAAATCAGGATTCTGAAGTGAAAGTCAGAAGTGAAAGGCCAGAAGGACACTGTATTGCAATTTTAAAGTCTTGAGCAAATAAGTAGTATCGTGGTTAAAGTGACTGTCATATTTATTCTGCAGAGAATTTTTGAAAGGGAAAGGGGGAAATTTAATAATTAAACCAGGACAATAGTCATAAACCAGAACTCTTCTGGGAAAACAAGGAATAAGGTCACCTAGGTGGTTGATGATTTCTTCACATATGGGATTACCTAAATTATGCATGTCTTTGTTTTCTCATCCTATGAAATGGGGATTATAATAATTTATTTTATACAGTGGTCATAAGGACTAAAAACCTCATTTCTACAAAATGCTTAGTTCAGTACCCCAGAAGATTTGTGTTAATGAATATCAGCTATTGTTGCCACTGTCATTATTATTATTATTGTTATTACTATTAGGATACTTGAGACTAAATATTTGCCTTGTGGGAATATGGTAAAAAAGTATGCCTAATAATTACATGAAAAGGCAAGCAAATAACACCAATGGATATTTGCTTTTGGCATACCTACAGTAATTTTTCTATACCAATATTTTGTTACAAACATCTGTTAAATGCCAATGATGTACCAGTATAGTTTTTCAAGTTGACAAACATACAGAAACAAAGGTTGGTTCTCATGACAATTATAACAATACAAACAAACACAATACCATTTAATTAATGCAGCAATAGATATTAGAAGAAGACATTATAAAATATTAAGTAATGTATCCAAAAATTTCAGGGCAAGACAAACAAAAGAAAAATGTTGCCTGAAGAAAGTAATAACTAAATTAATTATTAAAAGAAAAAAATTACAGGTGTATGCTATATATTTTAAAAATATTTTAATAGATGTAGGATACATTACTAAGTAATGAAAAATCCTTTGTAATCCACACCTGAGACTTTCACTTGCTGGTTGATGTATTGCAGTGTGCTTCAGCAGATTAATGTTCTCATACCAATAAATACAAAAATACATAGAAAGTATCAAACATAATCTTTTAAAAGTCATTCAAAATATGTAGAAGCAACATGGGCTGGATAAACTAAAATTATGTGGAAGAGATCATTTCCAAGGTAATCTTATAATCAGTAGCCAGTTAATACACCGAAGATATTTTCCAGTTCTGGATGTGGGCTGAGGATAAAACCTGGTCAGGCAGAACCATCTGTTGGGAAAAAAAGAATCCAGCAAAGTTTTGAGTGGCCATGTTTTATAGAGGGGTGTTATGTTCCCTTCACAAATTCATATGTTGAAGTACTAATGCCCAATGTGACTATGTTTGGAAATAGAGTGTTGAAGGAGGTAATTAAGGTTAGATTAGGTCATAGAGTAGGGCCTTAATCTGATAGGGCTGGAGGATTTCTAAGAGGAAGAAAAGACACCAGAGCTCTTGCTTTCTCTCCACACACATACAGAAGAAAGACCATGTGAGGACACAGAGGAAAGGTGCCATCTGCAAGCTTAAAGAGGTACCTACCCAGAAAGCAGCACTGCTGATACCTTGATCTTCCAGGCTCCAGATTTGTGGGGAAAATAAATTTCTGTTACTTAAACCCCCCAATCTCTAGCAGTTTGTTATGGTATCTCAAGCAGACTAAAACATCGTGTGAATAACAGATTGAAAGCTTTGGAAGAATCTAACACAGTATTTGTTTTCTCCCTGAAATTCTACTGACTTCCTGGGCCATGGGGAAGGTTTGGTAATTACGCCCAAGTTTCTAAAAGGCAGAGCAAAGTCCCATATAATCCTATAGCTCTTAGAAAACAAAGCTACCAGGACAGAGGAAAAGCCTCAAGCATAAGGTCATTCTACCAATGAAAACATTTGCCATATCTTGAAATTCTGTGAGCCAGGAAACTGGAGAATTGGGTAGATGAGTCTGAAGGAGTCAGTCTTACACAGACTTCCATAGCTGAACATACCATGATCCAGAAAGGTCTAAATCAAAAAGCCTGCAGTTCACACCTGAGGATCAAGCTTAAACCAGATTTAGAGAACGTTTTATCAAAAGTGCCACCTGGGTACCAACCAGGGCAATCCTTGATTCCAGGCAAAGAAATGGGGAACCTTCTCTAATGGAAGATAATGAGTTTGTAATACTTACAATTTTTATTCACAATATTTGGTGTATAATCAAATATTACAAGGCATAGGAGGAAACAAGAATATATGACTTATAATCAAGAGAAGAAATAAAAGCAGACCATAGTCATTAAGAAATTAGGCTTAGCATAAAGAAATTTAAAGTAATTTGATTATAAAACAAAGAAGATAGAGACAGAGATTTAAAAAATAGATGAGAAGATAAAGAATTTTACCAGATAATAGGAATTAAAAAAAAAATCAATGACCTCTCTAGAAATATAAACCACATGTCTGAAATTCAGATCTTGACTAATGTTTGTCATAGCAGTTTGAACACAGTTATCGAAGGGATTAGTTACCAGTAAGACAACATATAGAACATATTCAAAGTGAAGCACTGAAAATAGCAAACAATGTGGGACAAAAATGATAGGTGTGCAAAACACATATACACATTTTGTAAATACATGGGATATATATATTTGGGGGATATTTATTATATTTAAACATGGCTAACACCTTTAATGTGTTTAAAGCAATGACAAAATCATACCAGTCTGGAATTTTATAACCAATGAAAATATCCTGCAGAAATGAACATAAAACAAAAGTGTATTTAGGGATGTATAAATTGAAGATAGTAGGCTGAAATTTAAAAATCAAAGCAAATTATTCAGGCTGAAAAAATAATATCCTAAACAAAAATACGAAAACGTATAAGGGAATAAAGAATATTGAAAAGAGTATGTGTGCATTTGTAAATACATGTTGTTGATGCAAAAATTTGTTTATTTTAAAGCATATGTTGAATTAAAATCATAGTAAAATATTAATGGCAAGAAAGAGGCACAGGGTTCCTAATATTCAAAGCCTCTCAATATAAACTATTTTTTATAACACTGTTATAAGTGACAGATGATGTACTTTTCAATATGCAAATTAACCATCAAAATTGTAAGATATTTTATAACTAGAATGTTAATAGAATAAAAATTTGAATAATTAAAATATTTTAATTGAAAAGTAAATAAAATATAGAAAATATATATAAAAATAGATGGGTCAATGATAAAATGAATACTGAAATAATAAGTATGAACCTAAATATGCCAGTAACTAATTTAAATATCAACGCAGTATCTAATCCAAATAAAAGGCTAAAATTTTAAGAATTAATGAAAAAAAAAACAAAACCCTCAAATACTTTAATTATTTAGGAACAGCCAAATCACATTGAGACATCACAAACTCTTTCTTTGCAAATCTGGCTTATAAACTAAAAAAAAAGTAAGTTATCCAAATGGTAAAAGAGGTGGACAAAGAGCAGTGCAAGCCAAGGGAATGGCATGTACCAAAGTGTAAGAAAGTATAATCTATTAACACGTATTGGTAAAATTGATGAATGTTCAAATATTTATCTTTTAAGAATTAGGTCATTTGAAAAATTTCTGTTCATTTACTTTGCCTAGTTTTTAATGGGGTTGTTTGATTTTTTTCCTGCTGATTTTCCTGAATTATATACAGATTCTAGTTATCAGCCCTTTATCAGATGTGTAGCATGTGAATATTTTCTCCCATTCTGTAGGTTGTTTGCTCTCGTGCTAGTTTCCTTGGCTGTGCAGGAGCTTTTTAACTTAATCTGGTCCCATTTATTTATTTTTCTTGTTGCTATGATTGCCTTTGGGGTATTCTTCATAATTTTTTTGCCTAGATCACTGTCTGTAAGTGTTTTTCTAATATTTTCTTCTAGAATTCTTATACTTTCATGTCTTAGGTTTAAGTCTGTTATTTTGTGAGAGGTGAGAGGTGTGGATTCGGTTTCAGTCTTCGACATGAGGCTATCCCATTTTTCCAGCACCATTTATTGAATAAGGATTCTTTTCCCCAGTGTATGTTTTTGTCTGCTTTGTCAAAAATTAGATGGCTGTATGAGGGTGACTAATGACCAACAAACATATGAAAAAAAGCTCAACATCTCTAATCATCAGGGAAATGCAAATCAAAACTATAATGAGATATCACTTAACTCCAGTGAGAATGGCCTTTATCAAAAAGTACCAAAACAATAAATGTTGGTGCAGATGCATAGGATAGGAATACTCATACACTACTGGTGGGACTGCAAAGTGGTACAACCTTTATGGAAAGTAATATAGACATACCTCAAAGAGATACAAGTAGAACTACCCTTTGATCCAGCAATCCCATTACTGGGTATCTACCCAAAAGAATGAAAGACACTCTATAAAAAAGACATCTGCACTAGAATGTTTATAGCAGTACAATTCACAGTTGCAAAGATGTGGAACTAACCCAAGTGCCCATCAATACATGAGTGGATAAATAAAATGTGGTATTTGTATACCACGGAGTTCCACTCAGCCACAAAAACAATGGTGATCTAGCACTTCTTGTATTTTCCTGGATAGGGATGGATCCCATTCTATTAAGTGAAGTATCACAAGAATGGAAAAATAAGCACCACATGTACTCACTATTAAATCGTTATTAACCGATCAACACTTATGTGCATATATAGTAGTAATATTCATCAGGTGTCAGGCAGGTGTGAGTGGGGAGCAGGGGATGGGTATATTCACACCTAATGGGTGCAGTGTGTACCATCTGGAGAATGGACATCCTTTAAGCTCTGACTTGGGTAGGACAAAGACAATATATGTAACTTAAACATTTGTACCCCCGTAATATGCTGAAATAAAAAAAAAATTAGGTCATGCATGTGTCTTTCCTCGAAGCAGTCATTCCTAAATAATGTTATGTGGTCAGAAAAGACAAATGATTTCCCCAACTGAAAAGCACCATATATCATAACAGGAGATAAGAACAGAGGTATAGGTATGACCCAAATCACTCAGCACTTAGCAGACAAGAATTTTATTTAGGATGAGAAGCTGATGACACAATCTATATATGAGCCTAATATGATCATATTTGTAATTTAAAAAGAGCAGTCAGGGAGCAGTAAGAATGAATGACTTAAAAAGGAAAATACTGGACGCAAAACCATGCGTGAAGCTTTTCCTTAAATTTATGAATATGATAATCACAATTTTGTTATGGTTATGATCATAATGATTGATATCAGCAGTTCTGTTCCACAAATAGTTAAAAAATAAAATGAATAGACTCAATGATTATAAATGTTAGTAAGAAGAATTAAAAACAAAAAAATATTCTAGTTTTGCCCTGTGGAAACCCACAAGACCATCACAGGATTTTAACTTTTAGCAAAATATTTTTTATGTCTGATGATAGCATCGGACTTCATTCTTAGATTGCTCTTTGTTAAGTATTTCAGAATTGATATCAACTCACTCCTTTAAAGTGAGACTCTAAATGTTCCTGAAGTATTATTTTAATAAAGAAATAAGTGAAGAACATGTACTGCATATGGCTACTCGTTAATAAATATCATTAACAATTGAATATTCTTTCTGAATACTGGTAGGATTTGATGTTAACTCAATAAAACAGAGACTTTATCATGCATAATTTATACCTAATTTGTGTTTAATATTCTTTTCAATACTGAGATTTAATTATAAATGTTTAGTTTGGAGAAATAAATATGTTTTTTTTTGTCATTGTTATTCATTTAAAATCAACAAGGCTCCTTGAAAGATATAGATTACCAATACAGGCTTATCCTTTTATAATTACTCTAAAGATCAGTGCAGCAAACGGAAGCCATTAGATCTTGACTAAGAACAATGACAGAAGATTTTCTAAAACTTACTTTTGGAAATCTGCCCATTGTAAATCAAAGTTTATTCAAGTTACATAAATGGGTTTTTCATTTCTCCTGAGAAATATAAGCTTAATCAGAAAATTTATTAATTTATATTTATAAAGTTTAAAAAATTTTAACTATACTTGTCTCCAGTTATCCAAAGCCATTATGTATTTGAGAAAACTTGCCAAAATTAAAGTCTTCATAATTTTAATCTGTCTATTGTTTGATTTAAGTTTATTATTTTAATTCACATTATAATATGAGAATCAAAATATTGATATGGATCAATATTAATATTTTCCATGATTTCTTTCTCAACAAGAAAGTATACTTATAAATTATGTGAAGTAGTCAAATGAAATACATATATTATTTGATATTTCAAGTATACTAGAGTTCAAAGTCATATTTCAGAAATAATAGTAATAAGCATGCAATAACCAAACATTAACTAACTGGGTAACACACAACTAAGAACACGTACTTATGAGCACATACACATACACAGACGTGCACACACAGACATCAAATATAACCTGTGAACACCAATGTATAGCCTTTTCCCTATCTTTTAGCCTAAGCTGCCATGAGCAATAACATGTTGCTTAAAAATTTGTTTTGATGTTTCAAGTAGCACTTTAATCCAGTGGACTTTTAACATAAACTACAAACATTCCTCCGAGCTTCTTAGACAATACAGGAAGGTTGATCATTTTGGTTGATTGATAATTCTAGTGATGACCATCCACCATTCTCATCAGAACAAGAGGGATCTTCAAACTACATAAAATAAACAATGCTAAAAGGAGAGTCTTGGGATAATACGACGAGTTGAACAGTTCTAGCTTTTCAGTTCATTTGGCATATTTTTCACTTACATATTAATTAAAAATAAATATGGCACTCTTACAATAGAAAACGTATATGAAAACAGTAAAAATCTTTTAGTTTAGTTGCATACCAGCTACCTAGGAAAACCAATGGACAATTAATTGTTGAGATGATAAATTTATTGGGCATGTGAGCCTGAGAATAGCGCTGGGACCTTCCTGAGAGATTTGTAGAAGCTACACCAGAATTTGGAGCCAGATATTTGGTTTGTACATATTAGATACAGAACATATTTTCATACATACACATTCAAACATCAGCATTGTAATATTAATGCTTAAGCCAAATTTCAGTGATTGAATTAGAAAGAAATTCTTTGGACAGCAAACATCAAAAAATCTAATTAATAGTGGCTTAATTAAAGAGTAATATTTCTGCAGGGCATGGTGGCTCATGCCTGTAATTCTTAGCACTTTGGGAGGCTTGGGCAGGAGGATCATTAGAGACCAGGAATTGGAGACCAGCCTGAGCAATATAGCAAGACTCCCATCTCTACAAAAAATACAAAACTTAGTCTGGCATGGTGGTGTGCCTGCAGTCCCAGCTACTCAGGAGGCTGAGGCAGGAGGATCTCTTGAGACCAGGAGTTCGAGGTTGCAGTGAGCTATGACCCAGCCACTGCACTCTAGTTCAGGTGACAGAGCCAGAGCCTGTTTCGAAAAAAAGAAAAATAAGATTAATATTTTCCAATATCATGAAGCCTGGCTATAGGTGGCTGGTGACAGTGTTTCAGAAACTCAACAATATCTTTTCAAATGACTTCAGATTATATTACTTGTGTTTGCAAAATGTATTTTAAAATTCCAGGCTTTATAGAGCTATTTAAGTCAGGAATGAAATGTAATCAGAGAAACTTGTGCCAGTATGTCTGTTTCTTTTAGTAGGAAAGCAAAAGTTTTCCAAGATAACTCCCATATTTCTATAAGACTTCCCTTTACATGTTATAGGCTAGAAATAGGTTCCATGGTTACTATTAGCAACAGTAATGAAATGAAAAGAATATCAGAATTTTAATTAGCTGAGACCCATCAGAATCCATTATTATGAGCCTGGTGTTGCCCAAACATAGTAG
The DNA here is from genome assembly GCA_004363605.1 of Indri indri. Taxonomy (NCBI): domain Eukaryota; kingdom Metazoa; phylum Chordata; class Mammalia; order Primates; family Indriidae; genus Indri; species Indri indri. The sequence continues at coordinate 47,962 of RJWJ010002567.1, forward strand.
AGTTCTTTCAGCAAAAAATCAGGAAAAACGGACAGGTCAATAACATTTTCTTTAAGCAGTGATCTATTGCAGAACAAATTTGATGCTAGGAATATATATATATTAAACATCCATATAATGAACATTATGTTTTTAATGAAATATGTTTGGGAAATTTTTTAAAAATTGACATAGTAGAGGATAAAATATAAATAAAATGTATTTCCAGTATTCCTTACAATATAAAAATTGATACATCACATTTAATTTTTAATTTAACACAACAAATGATAGAAAGTTCAGTTTTAGGAAAATTTTATTAAAGACTAATGGAGCGAAATTTTGAATTTGAGGTCTTCGTGAGTTTTCAAATAACAAACTATAAAGAAGTTATTTCTGTTGATTATTTTTGTTAAAATCTTCTTAATGATTCCAGAAATAGATATCATTAGGAAATATTTAAAAGTACAATGCTTAGTTAATGTCACTTTATTTTCCCCCATTTACCAACATTTACTTAAACCCGTTGACTGTGTATAGATAATTAACAAAGACAGGAATTAGAAACAAAAATAGCCTGCCTATTTTTACATATATGAACATATGACATAACCCCATTTAAGAAACCAAGCTATAATGCTTAAGCTAATATAATACTCCAATCGTTTTTAAAAAGTTGAATAAATTGATGAGGTAAATGTATAGGACAATAACAATCATGAATGGTTGTTAGATACAGATGCATTAGTATAAATGTACCAGCATCATAAAACCTGGCATAAACACTTGGCAGAAAGGCTGAGAAATAATCACCTGTGCTTAATTCAACTCCATGTATGCCAATTTATAATAACCAGTCCCAGTTATGAACTGCTTTCTATTGATATTCTGTTTGGTTTACTTTGGGTTTTTTCTTGTCGTTTTTTTTTATTATTATTATTTCAGCATATTATGGGGGTACAGAAGTTTAGGTTATGTATGTTGCCCTTGCCTCCCCACTCCCCTCCAAGTCCGAGTTTCAAGTGTGCCCATCCCTTGGATGGTGCGCATTGCACTCTTTGTGTATGCAAATACCCATCCCCTCCTCCCCCTCCCCCCTGCCTGATATCTAATAAATGTTATTCTTATATGTACACTTATGTGTTGATCAGTTAGTACCAATTTGATGGTGAGGACATGTGGTGCTAGTTTTTCCATTCTTGGGATACTTCACTTAGTAGAATGTGTTCCAGCTCTATCCAGGAGAATACAAGAGGTGCCATATCACCATTGTTTGTTAAAGCTGAATAGTACTCCATGGTATACCTATACCATATTTTACTAATCCACTCATGTCTTGATGGACACTTGGGTTGTTTCCACATCCTTGAAATTGTGAATTGTGCTGCTACAAACATTAGGGTGCAGGTGTCTTTCTTATAGAGCATCATTTGTTCTTTTGGGTAGATGACCGGTAATGGGATTGCTGGATCAAATGGTAATTCTACTTGCATCTCTTTAAGGTATCTCCATATGGCTTTCCACAGAGGTTGCACTAGTTCACAGTCCCACCAGCAGTGTATGAGTGTTCCTATCTCTCCACATCCACGCCAACATTTATTGTTTTGGGACTTTTTGATAAAGGCCAGTTGTCGTTGTTGTTTTTTCTTTTTCTTTTTGGTACTTCAGGTCATCATTATCATTCTCCTCTGAAGTCATTCAGATTCATTGAATCTTGATGCAAATGTCTTTTTACCACTCAATGCCATTCTCCTTCTTAGTATAACTAATTTAATTAATCTTTCAGACACTGCAGGGAAAATAAGGCTTTCTTTTTTTTCAACCTGGACTTTTCCTTTTTCTTCTATTCTCATTAATATCTCTCTCTCCCTCCCTCTCTCTCTCTCTCTCTTTTCCCACTTATGTTTTGTCCTTTTCCATTAAAAACAATTTAACCATTTTCTTTTCTCCTGCAGGTAGTTTTAAAATGCTAAGGGCCCTTACAATAACTGCATTCTAGTTCTTGTAGACTTTATGGATCCCTGGCGCATGAATTTACAAATTATTAGTTTATGGTTCCTAGGATTATGGTATTGAACTTTGCATATGCGCATAGAGAAATCAACTCACAGAACTTACTTGAGGATTAACTGAAAGTTTTTAATGATATTCATAAGTGATTGTGTTAAAATTATCTTCTAGGGGAAAAGTGAATTATAGCATTCATTTTCTGGTTATTTCTTGCACTCTCAAGCATGACACTGTAAAATTGTTGAAATAGGATTGATTTTATATGTGATCCAGTTTTATTCCACCAGAGACATGCTGAATTTAAAATAGTAGGTAGTAAAGACAGTAAAAAACTGAATTCATCTAGTTTGCTAATACTGAGGCGAGGCACTTCTGGATAGATGTAGAGAAAAGATGATATTCATTTGCTCAAGTAGTACCCATAAAAAAGCTGCAGTGGTTCAATTATGAGAAAATAAAAATAGGTGAATTTCCTTCTCAATCTATATCCACATTAAATCAGCCAAAGATGCTTGAAAATTTAAATGAATACAATTTGATTATTGAGTTTAAGTGTGACTTTTGCTGAGATACTTAGGGTATTTGGTAGATTTTTCTTTTCTAATGCAAGCAATTAGACTCCAAACTCTTCACAAGCAGAATTGCAAAAATGTGAGGTCATCTAAGATACCTGTTTGCTTATCAAATGATGTCATTAAAATAATAAGGTTAATTGACTTTCACAGGGTCTCATGACTAAATGCTGGCAAAGCTCCAGCGATAACCTAGATAACCTATTTGCTGCTGTTTCCAGAATTTCAAGTTTTCTTTTCAGTGTTTAAAATTATAAGAAAATCCTTATTATAAAATAACTGTGAGATGATCTATTTTCCATTGCTTTACATATCATAAAGTGTAATAATATTTCAATTATCACTATAACTTATAACATTAAGCTCATATTAAATAAAAAGGTTTGATGCAAGTGTTAAAGAAAACATAATATTCGGTGGTTATTTACTGAAAAAAATTACAACTGGAAAATACTGAACTGGCTAACTCTTAGGAAGCTGAACTTACAAGTTTAATTCAGGAACTTAACAAAAATCCTGCAAAAATAATGGGGTCTAAGTTAAGCAGTGTGCAAAAAAATAAGGAGATGGATATAAAAGATTTTAAGAAATTAGAATCATAGTGCTTAGGTATATTTAGATATTATAGTTAAACAGAAAATTATAGATGGCTCTCAACGAATGAACCAGCATGGGAAATGAAGAAGAATTTTGAAGACAACAAAATGATGATTTTAAGCCTCTTGATTTTCAGGTGCTTGGGGGATACCCATATGATCAGTTCATTTATGGATTTTAATGTTTGAATAGCACAATAGACATATGACCAGGGCTTACTTGTAAACTTTGATGTGATCACTTTTTCACAAAAGAGTATTTAGGGAGGCTTTGTTTTCAAAGAACATAAAAAAAAAAAAAAAACCTAGGAAATACCAAATCAATGGAATTGGAGAAAACAGAGAGGGAAGCTGAGGTTAAAGAGACAAAGCAATAGAAGAAAATACAAAAAGCTAAGAGAGTACAAATATTTTAAGAAGGAATACTTATCCTCATTATCAACAGGCAGGAAAAGATGAAGAATAGTAGAAAATAAGAAATAGCCCAATATTATCTCTAAAATTACATCAACAGGAGATGGCAATTTAGGATTATTTTTCAAAATCATTTACCTTTACTGTCTGGAGATTTAGGGGTTTCAAGTGCAAGTCTCTGATTCCTATTCTGATAGCAATTGCTCTATATTCTGGATACTTGAAGGCAAATACTTCAATTATCACTCAGGCTGTCGCATGGATTGTGGAGAGAAAAAATTAGCTTTAAGGGTGTATTTTCTTGACTACAACATATTAACAAAGTCAAAAATTATAACTACAGCTTTGATTTCAAACTTTTATACAATGACAGTTCTATGACTGGATTTATATTAAGTGATTCACATAAGAGGAAATGTTTTCACTTTCACGATAAGTGTTTATCTAAAATTCTTTTGGAATTGGCTCTCTAATATGATTAGATTTAAACACACTAATAACCATTTGCAGTAGAAAAGATATTACTTGATGTATGGTAAATTTGGAATGTCTAATAAACGGGGAAGAGATGGAATGTGTTTTTCACAATACTTAGAAAAACTATTCACACGTTAAACTTGACAAGCTTTCAGTTTCTTCTTGGGTTGCAGAAAGCTTAAAATGTTGCTCCCATATTTATAATGCACAAAACACACAACTTTTCTTAAACCCATGAGAAAGCTGAGATTTCAGCCACCTGAAATTTAAGGAAAGACAGGCGACTCCAAAGGAGAGATGACATGAATATTGCCTGGGGCAGATGTCAAACACAGAACAGCATAGAAATCAGTAAGAAGAATGTGGCTAAAATTTTTAATGTATTTCTAAAAGCCAAGTGCAGACTGGACTTGTAATATAAAACTTCTGGAAGTCACAAACATGGGGGAAATTTGCACCCATTTGCACCGAAATGAGGAAGGAAAAGACTCATATCAACATTGTTGTCATCGGACACGCAGATTGGGGCAAGGCCACCACTACTGGCCATCTGATCTACAAATGTGGTGGGATCAACAAAGGAACCATCAAAAAATTTGAGAAGGAGGCCACTGAAATGGGAAAGGTCTTCTTCAAGTACGCCTGGGTCTTGGATAAACCGAAAGCTGAGCATGAGCATATCATCACTGATATCTCCCTGTGGAAATTTGAAACCGGTAAATATTATGTGACTATTATTGACGCCCCAGGACACAGAATCTTTATCAAAAACATTATTGTTTTTGTGAGAGGTGAAAGGAGTGGATCCTGATTCAGTCTTCTACATGTGGCTATCCAGTTTTCCCAGCACCATTTATTGAATAAGGATTCTTTTCCCCAGTGTATGTTTTTGTCTGCTTTGTCAAAGATTAGATGGCTATATGAGGATGATTTTATATCTGGGTTCTCAGTTCTGTTCCACTGGTCAATGTCCCTGTTCTTGTGCCAATATCAAGCTGTTTTCATTACGATAGCCTTGTAGTATAGTTTGAAGTCTGGTAAATTGATACCTCCCATTTTGTTTTTATTGCCTAGGATTGCTTTTGCTATATGGGGTCTTCTCTGGTTCCATACGAAGCACAAAATTATTTTTTCTATATCTGTGAAAAGTGATGTTGGCATTTTAATAAGGATTTCATTGAATCTGTGGATCACTTTAGGTAGTATAGACATTTTAACAATGTTGATTCTACTGACCCATGAGCGTGGTATGGTTTTCCACCTGTTTACGTCCTCTGCTATTTCTTTCCTCAGTGTTTCATAGTTCTCCCTTTAGAGATCTTTTACCTCCTTAGTTAAATATATTCCTAGGTACTTTATTTTCTTTGTTGCTATTGTAAAGGGAATTGAGTCTTTGATTTGGTTCTCTCAGTTTGACTTTTATTGGTGTATATGGATGTCTCTGATTTGTATGCATTGATTTCGTATCCTGAGACTTTACTGAATTCATTTATCAATTCCAGAAGTCTCTTGGTTGAATCCTTGGGGTTTTCTAGATATAATATCATATCATCAGCAAAGAATGAGTTTGATCTCTTCTGCCCCCATTTGGACACCCTTAAGTCCTCCCTCTTGTCTAATTGCTGTGGCCAGGACTTCCAGCACTATGTTGAATAGAAGCAGAGATAGTGGACGACCTTGCCTGGTTCCAGTTCTAAGAGGGAATGCTTTCAATTTTTCCCCATTCAGTATGATGTTGGCTGTGGGTTTGTCATATATGGCTTGTATCATTTTTAGGTAAATAGGAATACTCATACACTGCTGGTGGCGCTGCAAACTAGTGCAACCTCTTTGGAAAGCAATATGGAGAAAACCTAAAGAGACAGAAGTAGATCTACCATTTGATCCAGCAAACCCATTACTGGGAATATACCTAAAAGAATAAAAGACATTCTATAAAAAAGACGTATGCACTAGAATGTTTACAGCAGCACAATTCACAATTGCAAAGATATGGAAACAACCCAAGTGTCCATCAATACATGAGTGGATTAATAAAATGTAGTATATGTATACCATGGAGTACTATTCAGCCATAAGAAACAATTGTGATATAGCACCTCTTGTACTTTCATGGATAGAGCTGGAACCTATTCTACTAAGTGAAGTATCCCAAGAATGGAAAAATAAGCACCACATGTACTCATCAGCAAATTGGTTTTAACTGATCAACACCTAAGTGCACATATAGGAATAACATTTATCAGGCATCGGGAAGATGGGAGGGGGGAATGGGCTGGTTATATACACAAATAATGAGTGCAATGTGCACCATCTGGGGGATGGACAAGCTTGACCCTCTGACTGGGGGAGAGGGGGGGCAAGGGCAATGTAACCTAAACATTTGTACCCCCATAATATGCAGAAATAACAAAAAAAAGAAAGTGAAAAAAAAAAACCATGATTAGGAGCATCTCAGGCTGACTGGGCTGTCTTCATTATTGCTGCTGGTGTGGGTGAATTTGAAGCTGATATCTCAAAGAATGGGCAGACCCATGAGCATGCCCTTCTGGTTTACACACTAGGTGTGAAACAACTAATTTTTGATGTTAACAAAATGGATTCCACTGAGCCACCCTACAGCCAAAAGAGATAAGAAGAAATTGTTGAAGAAGTCAGCACTTACATTAAGAAAATTAGCTACAATCCTGACACAGTAGCATTAGTGCCAATTTCTTTCTTTTTTTTTTTTTTTTATTCCAGGGTATTGTGAGGGTACAAACACTACAGTTACACTTTATGTCTTTGCCTCACCCAAGCGCGTGTTAAAGTGCTCCCCGTGTCCTTTAGTTGTAGATTTGCCCCCCATCCCCCTAATCCCTAGAGAGTATTTCCGCCTTGTGATCAACCTTGTGTTGATCAGTTAGAACCAGTTTGATGGTGAGTACAAGTGGAGCCCGTTCTTCTGCTCTTGTGGTGCTTCACTTTGGATAATGGGCTTAATTTTAATCCAGGAAAGTGTAAGAGGTGCTAGATCACTGTCGTTTCTTATGATTGAGTAATATTTCATTGTAAATATATACCAAATTTTAATAATCCACTCATGGATTGACGGGCACTTGGGTTGTTTCCACATCCTTGCGATAGTAAATTGTGCTGCCATAAACATTCGGGTGCAGTGCCAATTTCTAGTTGGAATGGTGACAACATGTTTGGGCCAAGTGCTAACATGTATTGGTTCAAGGGATGGAAAGTCACCCGGAAAGATGGCAACGCCAGTGGAACCACACTGCTTGAAGCTCTGGATTGCATACTGCCACCAACTCATCCAACTGACAAGCCCTTGTGTCTGCCTCTCCAGGATGTCTATGAAAGTGTGGTATTGGTACTGTCCCTGTGGGCCAATGGAAGACTGGCATTCTCAAACGTGGCATGGTGGTCACCTTTGCTCCGGTCAATGTTACAACCAAAGTCAAGTCTGTTGAAATGCACCATGAAGCTTTGAGTGAAGCTCTTCCAGGGGACAACGTGGGCTTCAATGTCAAGAATGTGTCTGTCAAAGATGTTCATCATAGCAATGTTGCTGGAGACAGCAAATACGACCCACCAATGGAAAATGCAGGCTTCACTGCTCAGGTGATTATCCTGAACCATCCAGGCCAAATTAGCACTGGCTACTCTCCTATACTGGATTGTCACACAGCTCATATTGCCTGCAAGTTTGCTGAGCTGAAGGAAAAGACTGATTGCCACTCTGGAAAGAAGGTGGCTCATCATCATGAACCTCACCAAGTTTTCACACAAAAGACAGAGAATTAAGTGGCAGTCCTAAGAAAGTCTCTACCGTGATGCAGTCCTGGGGAAGCAGTTCAGCAGCTATAGAAGGAAAAGCATGAAGCATCACTGGTACTCTTCTCTCCTACGTTCCCTGGGGAACAAAATTCTTAAGCTATTTGGGAAAGGGCAACAGACATCTTTCCTATAGGGCACAAGTGAAGACCTAGTGGAATGTGGTAAAGTCCTGGACCCAACTCATTAAAGGACTCCTAGAGTGGGAGGAGGAAAGGCAATAATACTCATGGACACAGCTCCTGCAAGACTGAGGGAAAAACAGAAGAGAGAATACATCCTCCTTCTCCACTCCCTACCAACTTCAGGCTATCAGGTGTAAAGTAGCAAGTAATAGCAGTCTATTGTTGGGGAAGTTAGAAAGGAGAGAAATGTTCTCTGAAGAAGAAAAACTCAAAGAAAAGAAAAAAGCAAAGAAAAAAATCTAAAGTTGAGGACAGATCAAACATTGAGAACAACTCACTGGCAAGCTATTCCCTGTTTTCATTATAAGACACCTCTAGAAATATTTAAGGTCTGTGGTGCTCTGAGGGTTGTGATAGAAGAACAAACTCTAAATGCTGCTCAAAACCTGACTCAATTGCTTCCACACTCAGACTAGCAATAATTAAAAAGGCAGACAAAGCCAACAGGTGGGATACAATAGCACAAAGTTGTATGCATACTGGTGTACTTATAGACTTTTGCAGTCATGTAAACTTGTGGTCTATTTCTGAGAAAAATTATCCTAAAAGTCCATTAAAAGAATTGTGATAACAGGTGGTTGGGGAAAACTGGCTTCCATCAGTAGGGCAATTTTTGAGAAAAGTGGATGCATTTACATACATTTATATTATCCAAATAATATATACTTATTAAAAGTAACATATAAGATGCCTATGAAAATTGGTGTTTAAATCTTAAAAGTATAGTACTGACTGCAAGATAAAGGAAAAGACATCTATAACACACTATCATTTTTAAATAAAAATACATGTCCATAAAACAAATTAAAAATAAAATTTACATATTTAACAAGGATATGTAACAGTAAAATGATACAGCTGATCATGGAGGGGTATGGGAATAGGATATGAGGAATAAAGTGAATAAATAATTATACAGGTAAAGTAGGAGTGGGTCTTTATGAGGGTTGTTGTCAATCCACTGTTATGAATACAGGAGAATAATTAAGGCAAATATTTTCTCTTGAGTTAAACAATCAATGAACCAAAAAAAAAAAAAAAACTTGTAGCTACCACTAAATGTACAGGGTTCTTTCTGGTTTAATTACAGAAAAATATTTAAAAGCACCTAAGATATCTTTCTGTGGTTTGAAAAACAGACCCCTGTCATCTACTCTTTATAAAGCTCTTTTCACCTTAGTGTCTAATTCTCTTTTTACTTATTCATCTCAAAAGAAACTTAAAAAGATGGCATTTCTCAACTATTACAAAAATTGAACTTTTATAATATTTATGTTTACAAAAAGGACATAATAAGGCAACAAAAATCATGTGTCTAAATATTTTCTTGACTCTAGAAACCCAAGGGAATGAATAGCTTCCTCTATTATTGAGAGCAGTAAAATGACAAATCTGATGAGTGCCACAATAAAAGTTTAGACAACATAAGTGAAATTCATGAAAAGATTTTCTTTTATTTTTCATTTTTTTTTTTTTTTATTTCAGGGTATTGTGAGGGTACAAACATTTTGGTTACATTTTATGTCTTTGCCTCACCCAAGCGAGGGTTAGAGGCATGCCCTTCCCCTCTACAATGCTCACCATGTCCTTTAGTTGAGGGTTTACCCCCCATCCCCCTAATCCCTGGAGAGTATTACTGCCACTTGAGCACCCTAGTGTTCAATAGTTAGTACCAATTTGATGGCGAGTACAAGTGGAGCCCATTCTTCCAATCTTGTGATACCTCACTTTGGATAATGGGCTCAAGTTCAATCCAGAAAAGTATAAGAGGAGCTAGATTACTGTCATTTCTTATAATTGAGTAATATTCCATTGTAAACATATACCTAATTTTAATAATCCACTCATGAATTGAAGGGCACTTGGGTTGTTTCCACATCCTTGCAATAGTGAATTGTGCTGCCATAAACATTCGGGGGCAGATGTCTCTGTCATAGCATGTCTTTTGTTCTTTGGGGTAGATATCTAATAGTGCTATTGCTGGATTGAATGATATTTCTATTTTTAGCTCTTTGAGGTATCTCCAGACTCTTTTCAACAGATGTTGCCTAATTTGGAGTCCCACCAGCAGTGTAAGAGTGTTCCTGTCTCTCCACATCCTCGCCAGCATTTGTTGTTTCAGGATTTTTTGATAGAGGCCAATCTCACTGGGGTTAGGTGATATCTCATTATGGTTTTGATTTGCATTTCTCTAATGATTAGAGAAGTTGAGCATTTTTTTATATGTTTTCTGGCCATTATTCTGTCTTCTTTCTTTTAGAGGCTCTCAGAAAGAGTTTCATAAAGTCTACCTGCTTACTGATACTCTTAATGGTACAAAACATTGACATGTGGAACTGGGAAGTCCTAGATACTAGGCTCAATCTTCATTTTCAAATCAGTTTGCAGAAACATGTGTTTCCTAAATAAAAAGCAACGCTTAGTACCATTATCCAAATATTATCCATAGAGAAACATATGGATCATGCATGTGTGGATATGTCAAACAAAGCTCCAGAATATTTATCTTGGATTTTTGTTGAAGAAATATGTTACCCTTTTCAGTCAGTTACTGATTCCTAAGTGTCAGCCCATCAGTCGTCTATTATCACATAAAGCCAGATCCTTTCATTGCATCCCTACTTTTAAAAAGCAATTTATAGCTATCTTTAGATTAAATAATTTTGACAGAGCAGATAGATTATTTTCCTTCAAATAGAACATATGGCTCTCAATGATTATAGATAAAATAATATATACATAATAATATATATTTAAGATGACTTTTTAATAGTTCATAGCAAGAGAAACAATATAAAGGTGAGTTGGGCAAAGGGGACCTATATTAACGTGCTGGATGGAAAATAATGTATTGACTCCTTTAAAACTATGACAATTTGATAAATGAATGATAAAGTACATGTTATATAATAATATTAAAATATATATCATATAGTTGGAGATTTAAAATTTATTATATTATGGAAGCCATCAAGACAATAATATGTGGCATTGATGACAACATATTTTTGAAGTAGTCTAAAGCTGTGCTGCTCAGTAAGGTAGCCGATAGCCATACAAACTACTTTAAATTTAAATTAATGATATTAAATAAAATTGAAAAAGCAATTACCAATTATACTGGCCACCTGAAATGCTTGGTAGCCACACGTGGCTAGTGGCTGCCATATCAGACAGTGAGCTTCAGACAATATCCATCATCACAGAAAGGCCTATTGAACAGTGTGGGAGTAGAGAATATACGACATTAGTTGCTTGCTAAAATGAGATAGAACAGCCCACTCATTTAAACGGCATCTGTCATGCCGATTATGCAAAAAAGTATTCTGACGACCTATGTTCTCTAAATTTTTGTGCCAGTGTCAGAGTTGTAAAGAGTCAACCAAATCAAAATCAAGTTATACAGATGCAAATAGCACATGCAATGCAATAAAAGGAAACAAATCAAAGAAAGATGAAATCTACTCAAAATAAGCAAGCACATAGAATAATGAAGCTTGTTTATTGCCATACATATATATATATATGTATATAAATGGTCTGTAGTTGTAATTATTCCAACCAAGATCTTCAAACATATTTCCTAAAAAAAGATAGAACATACAATATATAAACCTATGTGGCACTAAAAACAAAACTGCCTGTAACAGAAGTTTTTAAATCAATTGTATTAAAAGTACCATTGTCAAAAACTGTGCCCCTTGATGAAAGTTTTAACATTCTCTAATGTGCTTTATAATGAGTTGACCGATTAATGTATTAGCAATAATACTAAATTAAACAGTAAAAAGAAGCAACACCAGATGAAATAAGCCTAGTAAGAGAGCAATATAAAGGGTTGTGATTACTAGGACACACTTGATGGTGTCCTACTGAATATAAAAACACTCTAAGAAAGATCAAAATAGCTTCTATTCTAGAATCCTCAAATGACATGTCGGTATCTCAGTTATTAGGAAATGCAATTTTCTTCCTAGGAGATCAATTATTATTGCTATTTGGTCTTCTGAAACACTTAATATTCTATCACATGTGTTTGCATTTGGAGCTTAGTTTACAGGTGTAAAAGAATGAGTAAATGAGCTTGAAGCTTGAACTCTTGCTGTATCTGTACATGAGATACACTTTAAGAGAGGAGGTTAGAAAGCTACCCAAAATTTATTTTTATTGATCAAAGAAGAAGTGAATGTACCTCAGCTATGATAATTACAGTGTTAATATTACTAGGGATTCAAGCATTCAATGTCATTTTAGCGTGTTTGACTAATTTCAAAGATAAACTCTATCTAATGCTCGTCATTATGAGTAGCCAGCTACCTCATGAAGAAAAGCAAGTAATTAAAAATAGTAATAACTCAATAAATATATTGATAAATATATTATATAAAGTACTAACAGTTGAAAATATCACCTAAATGAAAACTAATCTCCCTTTTGCGAAAGTGGAGAATTTAACATCTTGGAACCAGAATTTCCTTAGGAATTTAGATCTTTCCCAACCTGTCTCAAGTGGATTTCATTCCACTTGCTATTTTGCAAAACTTGTATTTCATAATAAACTAAGTTCTAGAATTTCAACATATAATATCCTACTCTTAATATAACAGAATTCATGACAACATATCAAGGACTTTTTTTAAGACTTGTAGTAAATATTTTCAAATATGCTTATTGCCATTTTAATTCATAACATTTCTTAAGAACACATTTTCGAAACATTTCTGTAGTTTAAATAATTTAACTCATAAATGAGGGCATTGGGATTACCAAAACTAGAATTATTGAACTCCCATAATAACACAAAATCCATTAACAAAAAAAGTCTTAAGAAAGAAAATTGCATCTGGGCAGTGTCTCAGAAAGGGTACGTTACAAGGTGGAATATTTCTAAGGCTTTGGGATCCGAACTCAAGTGGTTTGCAATGGGCCTTTTAAGAAAAATGATTGACTGAAATGAGACAAAATTTGTGATGTAACAGTTTAGGATTAGAAAACTAGGAATCTTGGTGTGAACTGAGAAGTAAAGCTTTGTTTTATGTATGAACAGCTTGTTCCCATGACCAGAAAAATATTGACTTCATGAAATTGATCTCTAGGGATTTCCTCAGGTACACATTAAAACTATTTATTGTTTTATAGTCCTCACTCTCTGTGGCAAAATTTTCCTGTGGCTAACTGAGTAACATTGATCATAGGTAGTCAATAATCATATCTAATTTATAGTGACAGGCATGGTTTTTATTCTCAAACTATTTTCATATTCATTCTTTAGCCTGAGTTGGAAAATAAACAATTATCACCTGGGAAAGTGATCATTCAAGATCTACTCCACTCTTTGAATATTCATGAGTGTAGGGTAACAGTTATTTGAACCACTACCTACATCAGGTTTAGCTGATCTTTTAGATGAATGACCATTTATTGAATCATTTGATGAGAGTGTCTGAAAAACAGAGTTTAGGATTCTAGAGGTCACACATTTGAACATGCAACAAAGACAAATGCAAAGAGGTGATCTATGCCAAAAGTGACCAAACTAAACCAACAGACATGATCCCTTCTTCAGTTTGAAGAGCTCACAGAACCAGACATGGGAATATTAGCTAAATTGCCTAATTTTGTGATTCTTCATTTGTTTTCTGGATCTTGATAAAAATAGTAAAGATCTGAAAGAATTCAGTTGATGTTTAAGTATATTATTGTCCTAAAATAGTACATGTATCTTTTGAAAACAAAATAGCATGTATATGTCTGCTCTTCCTCATTTTTTAGTGAGAAATCATAACACATCAATAACATATTCTAGCCTCTGTCAATATCTGAACTATTGTAGGTAAAATTTTTCTCTATTCTCACATCTTTTTAATAATATGATATGAGGAGATTTGAAAAGATAAGGAAGCTACCAGATTTCCTCTTGAGTTGTTAAGGTTTTAGATCTCACTTAGAACTTAGTTTTTCCTCTTTCTTAATTCAAGTTATTAAGCAATGTATCTTTTCTTTTACTTTTCTTTTTCACGTTTTTTCTTTCTTTCTTTCTTTCTTTCTTTCTTTCTTTCTTTCTTTCTTTCTTTCTTTCTCTCTCTCTTTCTTTCTCTTTCTTTCTTTCTTTCTTTCTTTCTTTCTTTCTTTCTCTCTTTCTTTCTCTTTCTTTCTTTCTTTCTTTCTTTCTTTCTTTCTTTCTTTCTTTCTTTCTTTCTTTCATAAAGAAAAATACTGAACCAAAGCGAAGCAGAGTGATATCAGGGGCTATCTTGAGATTGGCAACGGTTTACGAAGATAACAGGTACATATCCAATTTGCTTTTAGTAGCCAATAGGCATTTGTGCCACACATCTAATGTCATACATACAGAAATTCCCCTACTAATGTATGTATATTTTATTTTATAGTTTTTGTATCATTCTAAGATAGTTTGGATCCTAGTCAGATAGGTACAGTACAAAGAGGAAACATAATCAAATAGAAGAAAGATTAGAGCTGAAAAAATGAAGAAAAACCTGACATAGTAAGTTCTGTGATTGTTATGAAATATACGTCATCTTTTTCGGTTTTCTTCTTGAAACTTACCTGTACAAAAGTTGCGTTGCATAGGCTACCTCCTATCAACGTTCCCTGAGTGTTGTTTCACTGTTGTTCCTTTCATAGATTTGACATGTTAAATGGTTTTAGCTTTTAGTTGTAATGCATTTTTTTTTGTTATATTCCATCTTTAAAAAAATCAATTAGTAGTTGAGTCCAATTATTTATAAGATCAATTCTTTCACAATTTATTTGTTTGAAAAGCAGTTGTGTGGCACTCAGAATAATAAGTTTGTAAATCAATACTCTTTGATTTAATGTTTAATCAAATTATTTTTTAAAAAGTGAATCCAGTGATCAGATTCTAATACCAAGGAGTAAGTAAATACACAAAAGATTATTTAAAGCATTAAAACCTTGTAAATATTATGGTTAAGTTAAAATAAAAATCACTAACAATCTGGAACTTTGCTCCAATAAAGAAGAAATGAAAAAGCTAGAAAAAAGAATAACAGTATGCTGATTAAAACATGTAATTTGTGCCTGCAATTATTATAGCTGCTCATGTCATGCAATTGTTTTGACTCCAAATTCTTGGGGGGAAATTTCTCTTTTTTTGTACCAGTTATCTATTTATCACCTCTCAGCAGTAAATTCATCTTTCATTTCCTTCCATGCAAAATGGGATCTAGGTCCTTTAAATATTTCTCCTTTGCCAATTGGCATGATTGAAAGCTTTGTTAGTAGAAGTTATTGGAGAGACAGAGGAAGGGTTTTCCTTTCTCTTTCCAGTGTATTCACTTGGTCGGCTCCTGAAACACACACAAAGACGGCTTCCCTTCTGCCCCACTCCTGCAATGTGGGTAGCATCTCTACTATTCATGTGGACAATAGTACTCAGAGACCAACAGCTTCCCCTGGTACCTTTTCCTCCGTACCACAGAGGGTACAGCAGAATATCTCTGGCTTTACTTTAGCCTTCTAAGAATTTACCACAAGCTCCAGAGGGCAGATTTTCAAAAGTTTGGTGAGAGAGCACCACAACTTCTCTGTCATTCTGTGAGCCATGACCTTGTCCTCTCCTACAATTTCTGGATCTGGGTTTTGTACTATATACTTTGGAGTTATTTTTCTTCTATTAGCCGATCACACATTACTCCAGTCCCCTGTTATAGTTAATAATTCTTCATATTGATCTTTCCCTGTTTAAATTACTGTGTGGTTTCTTTCTACTAACTAAACTATGACTGATACACCAACCAAAGCCATCTATTTCTGCAGGATTAGTAAGACTATTGGTTTTATAGTGCCTGATATAGTGGCAGTCTATGTCTTATATCTTTTAAGCTAGGACACATTTAGCTGCGGATCAATATTCTAAAGATTAACTGCTGCATTAATGTTCAAAAGTATTTAATAGGGTTTTTTCGACATTGTTCTAAGGTATTTCTCCTTCTGGTATATTTTCCACAAGACAAATTCATTAGTATTAGATCATTTAGAGCATGTTGCAAGAATGTGAAGAAAGGAAGTTTTTGCCTGTTGATTATAAGACTGGATATATTGCATGAATCTCATGAATAATGTGTGAACTATTACTGAGGTAAGTTAGAGTCCCAAATCAGGAATGAAATAACCTCACGGTGTCAAACTAGTGATAGTTGTGGGACCTACAGAGTATGGCATCGTGGACACGAGGGCTACAGGGCCAGAAGAAACACTGGGGCCATCCAAGTCCCAGAAATCAAGTAAATCTGCTAATGTAGTTTTAAAATGTCATTGGTTCTCTTTGCTTTTACTAAGTACTGAGGATGATAGAAACAGTGTTCCTTAGTAAGCGGTAAGACTTTTCAAATTTCTCTCTTAAGAATCCCAGTAAAGTGAATGCCTCTATCATTGGAGAAGTAAATTGGAATTCCCCAGCCTAGGACACAAAATCAAGTTGAAAAGTTTGCTACAGTCAAAGTCATAGTTCTCTGGGAAGGAAAACTTCAATCCATTCCAAAATAAATAAATAAATAAATAAATAAATAAATGGTTGCTTGAAATCTATTTGCAGATGTTCTATTTGGAGATATTGGACAATGAGGCTTGGGTTATTACCCATGTTCCACCTTTACACTATTTCCAGGATGATGCTTGTGATAGATGATACATGTACCAGAAACACAGAGTAAGATTAGTGAAATTTCTTCACCAATATTGACAAGGTACAGTGGCAAACATTTTGAAAGTTTCTACTTGAGGTTTCTTTCACCTCCAGCAGCTCTTATGAATGTACTGGAAATCATTCTCAACTAGATTTTTTTCCTGTAATTATTGCAGATTCCAGGACTGATCAGTGACTTCTTTTCACATCTCAATGATTTGACTCCTTGAAATATTACAGAGGCCATGATCTTAGAAAGGGATCCTTCTTTGGCATGATTCTCAATGAGGTCATTGGTATAGCCTCCATATTGCCTTTTTTTTTTTTTTTCCTATGTGATTCTATCATTAGAGATTCCTTAAAAGTTCTCTAAATTGTGGACTATTTTAGACTGGCAAAAACTATGACTGTTTCCACACTGACTACTCCAAAAGTATACCTCATAGATATTGATTAAATCTCTTACCTTCCACAAATTAAGTAATACCTGGTAGTTGCAATATGTTTTGTATCTGAGCTGATTTCACCTCAGAGATCACTCTTTAGGATGAACAGAGAGCTCTCATATATTCTGCCTATAATTTACTCATTACAGTTTTAAGTTATGATCCACCAATAAACAAGAAATGTCTGGAAATTTAAAGAGGAAGAGAGTTCCAATAAATGATTTTACTTGTGTTTAGTTCATAATAGAGAAGATAAATAGTCATGGATTTCCCCTTCTATAGGTAACGGAAGAATAGCAGGATGTAATTTATACCAATGAAAAGAAATGTTTGAGGGATAAATTAATAAAATTTCATAGTAGGTGAGCCTGCTTGTTAACAAATGTTTTCTATTCTCAATTCGTAACAAGGATTGACAGCATGAAATATCATCAAGTTTAAGGAGAGTTATATTTCAAAATTGGACAAGAATCTTCAAGTTTATTTGCTGCTTCTATTACTCTTAGAAAATATGGCTAGATCTCTGCCACTGGGTTTGTGGAATACCTTTAATAAGAAATTGATAGGTGATCAGTCCCGAGAGATTGATTCTAACCTCCAAGATCTTGCCTGGATCACTCATCTACAAATAAGTACATGAGCTTATAATAATTAAGAAGGTGCAGAGCAAAAAGCTGTTAAAGACTATATTTAAATCACAAGCTTTTGTTTATGTTAATATTCAGAGGGAAGTTTCAGTTCTAAGTTTTCATAAAAGTTGGATTCCATTGCCTACTATACACCATGATACTCTTAAATTTTTTTATACCGATTTGTCAAACAATAGATGATTTACAGTAAACTGCACCTCTGTAAAGTGTGCAATTTGTTGAGCTTTGCATATGTATGTACTCATGAAAACATTTTGCCATCTTTGCAATCCATATAATAAAGATGTCCATCACTCCAATCTTTTTCCCAGGTCCCTTTATAATCTATCTTCTCATCTTCTCTGTCCACCTCCACCCCCTCCACCAAAGTTCCCAGGTAACTACTGATCTCCCTTTTATTAATATAGATTAATATTAATTTTTCAGACTTTTACACACAGGCAACCTTATAATAGATACTATGTTTTGTTTTCTTTGTTTTTCTAGACTCTTTCACTTAGCATAATCATGTCGATATTTATCCTCGATGTTATAAGTATTAATAGGTTGCTTCATTTTATTGCTGAATGGTATTCCGTTTAATTCAATACTTTTGAAAGATACCATATGTTAGTCCTTAAAAGTGCCCAAATTCAGTTTCCACCAGACAACACTGCCAGACAAGCAAAAAAAAAACAAAAATAAAAATAAAAGCTGCAACTTGCAATCTTCCTAAATCAGTAGAATCTATTAGAAAATTTTGAGGAGCATGGTTATCTTTTGGAGGCTGACTGATGATATCTGTGGATGATTCTTTGTGCCTGCTGCATTGTACTGTTTGAGACTTCTCATTAATTCAAGTCTTGTTATTTCAGCTAGTTGGTATTCTGCATGACAATTTTCAACCTGTATGTGATTTTTATGGAGGCCTGTCGACATGACTGCCTTCTTAGGAAATATACCATTTTAATTTTCTTAGAGATAGTCAGTGAGCAATGTTGCGTATATTAAACTAAGTTGTAGGCATACTGTGAGTCATAAAGAAGCTGGACTTTCCATAGTCATTGCCTTTTGATTCCTTTCGGATCATTAATATTAATACAAATAAATGTTTAAAAATGAATCAAAACTTGCCAAATAATCTAGTTTATTTCTTTTAAAGATGTCAGTTATCAAGACAACTGTATAACCTTAACTAGAAAACTTTAATTTATAAATATTTTCTAATAATGAAATTCTAAATGGTAAGTGGCTACTTTCTTTTTTAAAGCATAAAATTTGTGTAGATTTGAGGCTTAGAAGAGGATGTTTTGAGATATCTATAGACAGTAAATGGTTACTATAGTGAAGCAAATTAACGTATCTATCATCTCACAGTTACTTTTTATGAGAATAACAGCTAAAATCTACTTATGTAACAAAAATGTCCAATGCAATACAGTGTTTATTAACTGTAGTCTTCGTGTTGTACATTAGATCTCTAAACTTGCTCATCTTACAAAACTATCACTTTATATTTTTTGACATACATCTGCCCATTTCCTCTGCCAACCCCCTTGCCCCTGCCCCTTGTAAACACGGTTTGATTCTCTATCTTTGTATATTTGACATTTTTGTTTTTTAACGTTTCACATATAAATGAAATTATGCAATATTTTTCTTTCTGAGCCTGGCTTATTTTACTTAACATAATGTCCTCCAGGTCCATCTATGTTGTGACAAATGGAACAATCTCCATAGGTTGTTTTCATATCTTGACTATTGTGAATAGTGCTGCAATGAACATTTTAAATGGATTGTAATCTATTATATTTAGAGTATTCACACCTTGGATAAATTGTATCCAAAATAAAGCCTTTTTATCTCGCAGAATTATAACTTTTTTTGGAAACTTTGTCTTTTCCAGCTACTAGAGTAAGCAGATTGATTGAATCAGCCTTATAGCCAATATTCCTTGTGAATATAGATGAAAAATTCTCATATGTATAGACAAATTGGACTTCTGATTTCCATTACATCATTTAATGAATTTGAAAGTTGTCATTCTTGTCTGCCCAATGAGAAAAATGTGAACAAACTGAAAATCAACAATTCTTATCCATCAGAAAACTGAGGTCATGAGGCAAACCACTGCCCTGAAAACAAGAAACAGGTAGATGCAGAAAATCACAGCTTGTCAGGAGAAGAAGCTGTAGAAGCCAGAAAAGAGTAGAAAAACTTAGTCAACAAAGTGTTGGAGACTGAATGTGGACAAGGTTGAGTTAAAAACTACTGAGAGCCCTGTCTTAGCGGAGGTGAGGAGGACATACTTTTATGAGTTTTACCTCCAAGAGTCTCACTGTGTTCCCATAGTGAAGACTGGAGAAAAACAATCTCAATCTTTGGGTACTAGGAGTTGAGAAAATGACCATTACACCCAGGAAACAAGATATCCATAACAAAGGCTTTCTTTTAAGGGAAACCGCTTTACCAGAGCATTATCCAAGGGGTCATTTGGCAACTGGATCCCCCTGTAGCCTTCCTGTCTCACATAATGGTAAGTTCTCAGCTCATGAATTCTGGCACAGTTACAAAGAGAGATAATTAATCATAAGATGAACTGAATGCTTCTCTTTCCTGATATCTTACCAATGCATCAATAGGTTTCCAGTATAAGAGTAGATTACAATTGAGAGAGCTATAAGACACATACCCTATATAATATGAAGTTTCTAGGTAGAGTCAAATACAATAGGGGACAAAAACAAGAACACCATATGAAATAAAAATCATTAATACCTAAAGATAGAGCAAAGATTAAATATAGCCTAACTCTTAGCCAGATAAATACAAACCCTCACATTAAAGGCCTATTTATTTCTGTTCCTATCACTTGCCATCAAATTGGTGCTAGCTGATCAACACTACAGTGCTCACATGGTAGATATATTCACTGGGGGCAGGTCAGGTGGGAGGGGTCAGTGGAGGTGGGTAAACTCACAACTAATGAATGTGGAGTGCACTGTATGGGGGAAGGGCAAGCTTGTAGCCCTGGCTTGGGCAAGGCAAAGGCATTATATGTAACCAAAATATTTGTGCCCCCATAATATTCTGAAATAAAAAATAAATAAATAAATAAAAGACTGAAATTGTCAGTCTGGATGAAACAAATAAATTCCAACCATATATCCTGCCTACAAGAGACACAGTTAAGGGCACAGAGAGATTGAAAGTAAAGTAAACATACCACGGAGACTTCAGTTAAAAAAAATGACAAGTCATGCTAAAAGGCACAGAGTCTGAAGAGACAAAGCAAATATCAGAACAAGACTCAGATATAATACAGATTTTAGAACTATAAGACTGCTAATTTAACATAATTATGAATAATATACTAATGGATCTACTGGATAAAAGTGAACAATATGCAAAAACAGATGGGTAATATAAGCATGGAGATGGAAACTATGAAAAGAATCAAAAGGAAGTGCTATAAATTTTAAAAAAAGAAAAAAAAAACACTAACATAAATGAAGAAGTCCTTTGATGGAATCATCAGTATACTAGCCACAGTCTAGGAAAAATTCAGTGAGTTTGAAGTTTCATTAATAGAAACCTTCTAATCTGAAATTCAAAGACCAAAAAAACAAAAAAAAGAGTGAAAAAAGAGAATAAAATATCTAAGACCCATTGGGAAATTACAAAATGTGTAACACATGCACAGGAATGATGGAGAAAGAAGCAAGAGAGAAAGGAGCAAAAGTATTTGAATAATAATGGCTCAGAATTGTCCAAAATTTGAGACATCCTAAACCACAGATCCAGGAAGCTCAGAAAAAAACAAACATTACAAATACTGAAAGTACACACTTAGACATATAATATTCAAATGGCAGAAAAACAGATAAACTCTTGAAAGTGGCCATAGAGGAGTCCGAACTTACCTAGAGAGGAACAAAGATAAGAATTACAGCAGATTTCTCTTCCAAAGTGATGAAAACTAGAAGAGAGTGGAGTGGAATATTTGAAATGTCAAAAAGGAAAACAAATAGTCAAACACACCAATCTAAAATCCTGTGCCCAACAAAATTATCCTTCAAAACTTAATGACAAATATAGTCTTTGTCAGGCAACCAAAAGCTGAAGGAATTTGTCACCTGGAGAGCTGCCTGGCAAGATATGTTTTAAAAAATCCAGTTCTTCAGAGAGGAGAAAAGTATTCTCAGATGTCTCCCAAAGTGCACACTGTAATTCTAAATTATTTTTTGGTGAAATTATGCCATTTAGAAAGATAATTCAATGAATGGAAATTATAGTATAAATGTCCTAAACTAGAGAGGTCCCAGAGTTATTTTTAAATTGAGGCAAATCTCTTAGAGTTTGAAAAAAGTCATAGCCAAAAAATTTTCTCTCCAACCCCTGATTTCCTCATTCCCAGCATCACTTTTATGTGAAGTCCCACTGTCAGCTTTTCATCTTAGAATCATTTATCACCAGAAACTTTACATTTTTAGTCTCTGAGTTATGCCTCTTACTGGCCTGTCAGTTTCATCACTGCTAATACCCATCCCTTAGGTCGCCTATGTTGTTAAAGGTGTTTAGAGGAGTTCACGTGACCAGAGTCTGTCAGCTAGAGATTAAGGCTCCTGTTCCGTCCTGCAAAGAAAGAAGCAGATTCTTGGCCTTCCAAAGTGGGATTTTTATACTTGTTTCCCTATACATATATTGATATATATTGTTGTAAAGAGCCATACAACAACAGCTGCTGAGCATTGCATCAGTCACACATGAGTAGTTTCTGCAGATATCAGGAATCTTAACATTAACATTCATTCTCAGATGAATTCTGAGTTCTAAGTAATCAATCTAAAATGAACTTAATACAGCTACTCCCTGTGGCTGTATATTTGACACCCAACTTTCCAAATATTTCAAGAAGTAAAAGTAAAATTAATTAAAATTACAGCCATAGAGACATGGCATATCAATATTATAAATGTTTCAAGATTATTTTTATCCAGGAAAACTAAGTATTTAGAATAAAATCTATTATTGATGTCAAATGGGATTGATGGAATAGAAGACAGGGCTGAGAGGGGCTTGAAGGTCAGGTACAGGTATTAAAACAAACAATTCTTAAGCAGATGCTAACTAGAGGGGCTGACAGATGCAGGAAAGAACTGGCTTTCACTGGCTTGTCAGCTATCTCTTCCACCTTACATGAACTTTAGCTAATTACAATATCATTTACATTGTGGTTTTAAAATTTCTCCACCATGAAATCACCAAGACCGTTCTGAAACAACCATACAAAGTATGAAAGAGAACCCAATTCAAGAAATCACTACCCAAATTCTTAGTAAAAGCCAACCCCTTGGCCTTGAGTATTCCTCCCTTCAATTAGTAAAACTATAAAAGATCTAAAACCACTTCCTCCCAGTGTAGCTGCTCTCTTTCCAGCATGCTCACTCTCCTCCCTGAGAGTATACTTTCACTTTCAATAGAAAGCAGTCACTTCTTTGGCTTACATGGTGCATTGTGAAATGCTTTTCCCTGTGAACACCAAGAACTTGGAAAAGCCTCCACTCAGAGGGAGCAATGGGATGACTTTCAGTCATTCACATATACAGCCCTGCATTGATTCCTGTATAAATGACAGGTACTAACATTTTTGATAAGAAGATGAAGATGAAAATTTTTTTGTTGCACATGTGGAGAGTACAGCATATTTTGGGAGGCAGATACACAAACTATCCATCATAATACTATCTAATAAGAACAGTTTCTATAGCATAGTAAAAATTAAATAGAAGGAGCAGGTGAACAGGTGAAATCAATCACATTTTTGAGGGAGTTGGGAAAGGATGAAGTGGAATATAGTGTAGTTACTATTTCACAGAGAAAGTAATTTATACTAAACTGTGTCTTGAATGGTATGTAAAATATCCACAGACTAAGAGAGTTCTCTTTGGAAAAACACCAGGAGGAGGGAAAGCACAGGGAATGTTCAGGAATCAGCATTATTTAGTTGGTATGTGGGATCTGTGTAGGACACCAACTTCTAAGTAGGAAATGAAGATCCACTTCCCAGAAACTCAAGAATCCTATAAAAATTTGAGTCAGTTTCTGTACGGCATTGTTGTTCAGACTTGGTGTCCATAAAAATTATCTGCAGTGTAATTCACTCTATTTTAGCTATAAACTTCCTTCTACAACATAGAGTTTTCAGGCTTTAAATTTTTAAAAATATTTTTATGTGTTTGGAGCAGAGGCCTCCACTCATTTCTTAATATTTTGTCTAAATTTGTATATTATTTAATTTTAGCTTTGAAAGAACTGTGATGTACACAGAATTATGAAGAATTTGAAACAATCACCACCCAGCTTACGAAAAATAAACGTGCCTGGACACACACTGTTACCATCTGCCTCAAACTCACCAAATCTAAAAGTAATCACTAAGCAACCAGAATCTGGCATTTATTATTATTATCATGGTGAGAGGTTGAATGTGGTCCCTCAAAATTGATATATGAAAATTATAACCCCAAGGACCTCTGAATGGGACCTTATTTGGAGACAGGGGCTTCACAGAGGTAATCAAGTTAGTTTGAGATCATCAGGAAGGGCACTATTCAAATATGACTAAAGCCTTTATAAAAAGTGGAAATTTGGACACAGAGGTCCTCATAGAGGAAAGACTATGTCAAGAAGATAGCCATTCACAAGCCAAGGAGAAAGAGGCCTGGAAAAGATTTTTCTCCCACAGACCTCAGAAGGAAGAAATCTTGCTGACACATTGATCTTGAACTTCTAGCACCCACACAGTCTTTAGCATTTTGTTATGACAGCTCTTCTAGACTAATACAAGGCAAACCATGTATGCCTTTTATTATGCATGCCATTATTAATAAATGATACATCGTACCGTTTTGCATATTGTATGTAAATTCTATGAAAATGGTATCATAATGTCCCCTTGATTTTCTGTTGTTTTTTGATATTATATTTGAGGGCTATATCCTTGAGTATTGTTTTGGTTAATGTATTATCAATACTGTACAGAGTTTTTGTTAACTTTCGCTGCATTTTCTCTACTCTGCCACCCCTCTTTTTTGTATGGAGAGATTGTGGGCATAGCCTTGTGAGTGAGGGACAGTACAATTACTTCAGCATCAAGCAATTTGAACTTACAGGAATTTATGGGAACTCCACTTGCCTACACTTAAAGAACCTGGGGTAAGTTAATATGGTGTGTAACTTTTCCTACTGGAGTCACTCTTTCTACAGGAATTGCTTGCACTTAGATCCTCTGCTGGAAGGAGTCATAGTCCCTGGACCCAGGTAGTCAATTGACAGGTAAACATGAAAGAATTCACTAGGGGTTTGGGTGAAGTTTTCTGGTAATTCAGTGTAAACACTCATTGTTTACTTCCATATCTGTTATAATATCAGCAGAAATCTTATTATGTTATTCTGTTATTTTGATTTTCTTCTTCATGCATTCCAAATGGAAGTTTGATCTTCATTTTTCTTCCATTACTTTTATTGTCATTTCATTAGCCTTTCTATTCATATCTTCAGTGTTCCATATTATCTTTTCTCATTTCTTGTTTTTTTTTTGTTTTGTTTTTTTTTTACTATATTTCTATAATTCTGTTCCTTAAATCTATTTGTTTTCTGGTTTCTACTACCTTACATTTCACCACCTATATTTCCCCCATCCTTTATCTTCCTTGTACTCTTGTTATTGGGCTTTGTGCTTTTTTCATAGTGGTAAATATTTTAATACTTGTTTGGTTCATGTTACAATATAGTCTGTTTTTATCCATTCATTCTGAGTACTCTTCAGCTGCTATATGTTTAGCACCTTAGTTTCGCACTTCAAAACAGTATCCTATTTTTCTCCCTTTAAAATTATCCTTGATGCAGGGAAGGTTTACTCAGATTATGTATTCACAGCCTACTTGAGTAGGGGTGAAGTAAAAATTGAATTTAAAAAAGCTGGTAATTTCCTATTGTCTTACAGTTTTGCTTCTGAGTGTTTACACTTTATTTTGCCCCAAGCAACTGAGATAGGAGCTGAGCCATTATACGAAAATCTCTCTTTACTTCTCTTTATCTCTCTCTCTCTTCTTTCATCCCCACCCAAAATGCAATGTCTTTAAGACTGTCTGCTTCCTGAAAATATGGCTTGCCTCAGAATATTCTCATTTGGCCTATCCCGATGTCTCTCAAATTTAATGTGAATGCACATCACTTAGTGATCTTGCTGGAATGTAGATTTGGATTCATTAAGGATAGCTCAGAGCCTGAGATTCTGAATTTCTGTAATCTGAATAGTGATGCTGATATTTTGCTCCTCATGCAACACTTTACTTATTTACTTATTTTTATATTAAAAATAATAACTGTGTGTATTCATGGGTTACAATGTGATGTTTTGGTTTAGTATATATTATAGAAAATTAAATTAACTTAATTTACACATCCACCACATCACCAACTTATTCTTGTGAGTATGTGGTGAGAGTGTTAAAAATCTATTCTTTCAGTCATTTTGAAATATTCAGTACATTAACTGAGGTCACCATGCAGTGCAATAGACCACTAAAACATATTCTTCCAGTCTAATTTGAACTTTGTATCCTCTGATCAACATCTCCCTTTCTCCATCCCCCATACCCTCTCTCAGCTTCAGATAACCACATTTCTACTGTTCTACATGGACTTTGTTAGATTATACATACACGTGAGATCACACCATATTTGTGTTTCTGTGCCTGGATTATATCACTTATCATAATGTCCTCCAGGTCCATACACGTTGTTTCAAATGACAGAATCTCTTTTTCAAGACTCTATAGTATTCCACTGTGAATATATACCACACTTTCTTTATCCATTCATCTATCCATGGACACTTAGGTTGTTTCCATTTCTTGGCTGTTGTGAATAGAGCTAAAATAAACATAGAAGTGCAGATAGCTCTTTGATATACCAATTTCAATTCCTTTGGTTATATAACCAGTAGCGGGATTGCTGGATCATATGGTAATTCTATTTTTTAGTTTTTGAGCAACATCCATATTATTTTCCAAAATGACTTTGCTAATTTATATTACCACCAAGAGTGCACAAGGTTTCCTTTTTCTCTACATCCTCACCAACACTTGTTATCATTTGTCTTTTTAATAACCATTCTAACAGGTCTAAGGTGATACCTCACATTGTTTTAGTTTGCATTTCCCTGATTATTAGAGATGTGGAGCATTTTTTTCATGTAATAAAACTTATAGTCTGGATAACACGCATTCTAGAAATATTAAATTAAACTTTTAAATTCTGTATTCAAAATTTTATATCCATATTGATTTTTACTTGCTTGATCTAGTAAATATTGAGTGGGATCTAGTAAGTCTTCCAAATGTGGGTTACGACTTCGACATATAAATTTGGAAGGTAGGGTGCACAATTTAGCCCTTAATGTCACCATCACTGATTTCTCTGTTATTTTTACCTAGAGTTTTATGTAGAGTTTCTACATATTTTTGATAAAATACATCATATATTGTTCTTATTTATCTAGTCAATATAATCTCAGATTTAACTCATTATATAGCATTTTTCAAAATTTACTTGAGAAGTCTACTATCAGTAGAATTGTCCTTGACTGTCTGTCTTTTGCTTCATTTAAGAATGTTTTATTACATTTTGAATTCTGTAAATTAGTTACTATGTATCTAACAGGATCTGTGTAAACTGAATTATCTTTATCCTACTTTGATATGTTTGTTATCTAATTCTAGGATTTTTTTTTTCCTTTTCTAAAAACGTCATCATCAATTATCTCTTCAAATAGTATTTCTCCCCTATTATTTTCCTTTTCTTTTAAAAATCTGAATATACATATATATTAATTCACCTCATTCTAGTCTCCATACATCTTTATCTCTCTTTAATATCTTTTATTCCTATGTTTTTCTGTAGTTGAGTTTTCTAAAAATCCACCTTCTTGTCTACTAATCTTTTAACTATAATCTCATATTTAACTTTTTAAAGTATCCTAAATAATATTTATTGAAGCATTATTTACATACAAAAACAATTATCCATTGAGGTTATACAAGTTGTTGAGTTGTGATCCTAAGTCCTCACTACAATAAACATCACATAAATTATTTATATGATCCCAAAATTTTCTTAGGTTTCATTCCATTCAATATCCTTTCTACACTACAACTCAGAGTACCATTGATCTGCTAGTATGAATCTTGTAGAATTTCATATACAAGAGTTGGGCTACATTCACACTTTTGTATGTTTTCTTTCATTAATATATCAGGTTTGAGATATATCTGTGCCACTATAGGTGTTAATAGTTTCTTTTTACTGCTGATATTCCAAAGTTTATTTATTCTCCTGGTGATAAACAGTAACACATGAAAAAATTGCATCAAGACCCATTCATTCGAATGGCCAACATTAAAAAGGCTGATATTGCCAAGTGATGATGCAACTGTGTAGTCCCTGTAATTACTGTATCAGTGGTGAGAATGCAAATTGCACAATCATTTAACCAAGAGAAATAAAAACATGCATGTGTATGTATATATACTTGAGACTATATTTACAAATATGCATATATATATGAGAATATTTACAGGAATATTTCTTATAATAGCTAAAAACTAGAATCAATTAGGTTTTTAATTTAATTATTTTTAACTACTAGAAGTAATATTTTATTTAATTTCAAAGCTTTTTTTATTCTTTGATGATATCCTGTTTATTACTCAGATTTTTAGTCTTTCTTTTCATTATAAATCATTTTTATTAACTTATTTTGTCTTTCTGATAATTCTAAGTTTGAAGGCTTTAGGTGTCTATTTGTCACATTTCATGTTATTGTTGACTCATAAGATCTGTTGAAAAGGATGCCATAAGATATATCTGAAAGCGTCCCCATCTGCTGGATGCCCCACGAACATATATTGGACAACCTTATTCTAATACTACTAATTTACGTTAATGTCCAAATAATGCAGGTGATGTATATTTTATGCAATAATTTGCTTGTGGCTGGAAGTTATTTTAAATTCACAGAGGACCGTTTTATTATTTGACTTTATTTTTTAACCAACAGCCCAAACTAAGAGACAATTTTTTTCTTCCTTTCCTGATGGCTAGAATAAGAATGTCTTCTAGCTCCGTTGTCCCCAAGCCCTAGGTCATGGACTGGTATCGGTCCACGACTTGTTAGGGACCAGGTCATAGAGCTCCCCCTGCCCCTTTGGAAAAATTGTCTTCCATGAAACTTGAAACTCAGGAAGAGGGGAGGGCGCACAGCCAGAGGTGAGTCACCAGTGAAGATTCACCTGTATCTACCACTGCTCGCATCCCCGTCACTGACATCTCCGCCTGAGCTCGGCCTCCCCAACCTCACCTTCCTCCCAGCCTCTCAACCTTGTTGTGAAAAATTGTCTTCCGTGAAACCAGTCCCTGGTGCCAAAAAAGTCGGGATGGCTGTAATCTAGCTAACTTTTCTCTCAATGTGTAACACTTGGAGCGTCCTGTTTTTATGTGGGGGTCTGAATTTCAACTCTCTGTCTTGGCTGCTTGGACCTAAGTATTTGTGTTCTATAACCTTCGTGGTCATTAAAGCCCAAGCCTTTAGGTACCCAAATTTGGAAAGTGCCCCAAGGTCACCTGTAATT
The DNA here is from genome assembly GCA_004363605.1 of Indri indri. Taxonomy (NCBI): domain Eukaryota; kingdom Metazoa; phylum Chordata; class Mammalia; order Primates; family Indriidae; genus Indri; species Indri indri. The sequence continues at coordinate 77,465 of RJWJ010002567.1, forward strand.
CAATATCAATTTACTCTTTGATTTTTAGCTCTCTCTTTACTTTTGGGGTCTGGATGTTATCTTTACTTTTTGATAAATTTAAATCAGTGTTTAAAAGTATGTTTGCTATGTAAATCAAGCATTACAGTATTTTTAAGTTTTAGTTCTTTAGAAAAAGAGGTTTTCAGACTATCTATTCTATCTTTGACATAAAATATAACTTTCTACTTTTCCAAATTTAGATCTTGATAAAGTATATTATTTGTTCATGACTATATTCTTGCTATAAGTAGAGTATGATTTTTAGTTATATTAAATTAATATTGGGCTTGGTCACACAATCTGATTTGATTAGTGGAATGTGAATAAACATGTCACACATTTCATCTAAGAAAACATTTTAAATGCATTTGAGTGGTGGTGCTGCTGTTCCTTCTTGAGTCCTAGAATGAGATAATACATAGAAAGATGGGAAGAGCTGCATGGGAAATACAAGTAATATGGAAATGTTTGTTGCTGTTGGCCACGAGCTATTCGGGATATCATGTTGTCATGGCAAACGTTGCGTAATATCTCAAGCAGTCTGGTTTTTATTCCCTGTTAGTTCTTCTTTCTCTTGCTATTGATAAGACTGCTAGAATGCTTTATTGACTGTCTCCATTTTTTCTAAAAAATGAAAATCTTTATGCTTAATTCCTCAAATAAAAATGTCCATGCTTTCAAGTTTTCTCAATTTCCCAAGTTTCTAAATGAATGATTACATGCCGTTTTCATTCCATCATGCACACAATCATCAAAACGGTCTTTTTTTTTTTAAAAAAAAATGCCAAATAGTATTTTATTTTTTCACTATCTCTCAAATATTTCTTTTCACCTTAAGAAAAGGCATTATAAACTCTTGCACTATTTATATGGTATAGGTACAAAAAAATGAGGAAATAATTAAAGATTTTCCTGAACTTTTGAATCCTAACAAAAAAAGTACTAAATAGGCTAAAAGCAAAAATCATACAACATATCCCACACATTCTTTGCTACCAAACTAGACAAACAGAGGGCAACCACAGTAATGTGTAACAGATGAAAAAATAGGAAAACCCTGGGTCTACATATAACTAAGGCTGTACATATAACTTGAACAAAGGACATATTGAACATTTCAATATCTTAAAATTTACAAAGAGGACATTTGTTACCAGGAAAGATGGGGAAGGTAGCAAAAGATTTTTGTTTTTACTTATTTAATTATTTAAACTGCCATGTTATTATTTATTTAATTAATATCACTTATCAATTATTTAAACTGCTATATTTTTAAAAGCATCATAAATCTGTAGAAGTAATAACCAGATTTGTGTTCTATAATACATAGTATAATTTCCATGGTATCAGAATTCACCAGGGACTTGTTTTTAAAATGTAGATTCTAGGACCCTACTGTAGACTCACACAATCAGGATCACTTTTCATGAAATTCGATAATATCATCTAGAATTATTATACATGTTGCTACTAATGAGAGAGAACGTATGTAAATAATCCAGGATTCCAGAGAGTAGAGAATTTTTCCAGGATAAGCAGCTCATTTCTATCTGTTCCTCCTTCCCCGATTCTTAGTTGTCTTTGCTGAGAACGGAGAAACCAACAAAAGCTTTAAGCAGACACATGGTGCTGCAATGATAAAGCAGTATCTTGAGATACTTCGAATGCAACCTTAATTTTTCCTACATGGTATTTGCTGAGTTCTACAGCTAGTGCAGGAAGCTAGGCAAAAGACCCTCTGAAGTGTGTAATGAAGTCTCCCATTCTAGTGGATCTTAGAAAACATGTGGAGCGACAGAGTTTATCTAAAACACATGGTCATTCTCCCTGTCAAGAGGTTTGTTAAACTGTGAAGCTGAGTGTGAGGGAAGCGAAAGCATTCAGCCCAAAACTAATAAGTTTATAGGACTGTACAGTACTGTATCTCTTGCTATCTTTCAGGGCTGTGGCGACCCAGACATACTCAGCTTTCAATCAGTAAACTGGATGAACCACAACTGGGGAATGAGTGTGACTCATAGGTAGGCTGAGTAATACTAAAACTGTAACCAAATCCTAAATCATCTAAATCCCTGAAATGATTGACATAATCAGCCCCTCATTTTATTGGCCTAATAGAGAAAAAGGGAAACCCTTTCTGGCTAGAGATAACATAATCAGGAGCTTTTTAGTTTATTCATAATAAGTCAATCAAAAATTATTGGACATTTGTAAAGATTATATGTGCTATAATAAAGAGAAAATATAATAGAAATAGGGAATATTGCTATTGGCTTTATCAAAGAAGGCATTTATGACTAAAAAGTTATTAGAAAAAAGAAAAAATAGGCAAAATAGTGAAAATATGGAGAATTTCACTATTTTTAGAGTGGAATCCATATAAATTAATAAAATGGGTATACTAAAATTAAATTAAGAATCCAAAGGATAAGGTTAGTGGTATATTGAACATAAAGCAGAACAGAGTTTTAGTGAACTGGAAATAGGTTAATGGAACAACCAAACTAAAACACAAAGACAAAAAAAAGTAACAGTATAAAAGACATATAGGGCATGCTCAAAGCTTCTAACATATGTATATATACACACACACACACATACGCATGTATATAAAATAAGGAACATATAAAATCATGAAATAGAGAATAACTAAAAATAATAACAGAAAGAGGCTTATAAAACTGATATACTGACAAAATATGAAATATGGTAGTCATAAATTCAACTGCATGAGTAATTGCATTAAAATATAATTTGAGTAAATTCTTTGTGCAAAAGACTAATATTTTCAAACTGTATTAAAAAACCCTAACTATAAGCTGTTTGTAAGAATTTAGGAGGACAGGAGAAGGAAAGTGAAAAAGAAGCAATTTTTTCTTTGTTTATAAATATCTAAAAGTGAAACTTAGAGATTACATTCAGAGATCCAAATATCTCAGTTTACTCCAGGCAGGATAAGGAAATATGTCATAATAAAATGGCATGAAACTAAAGATAAAAGGAAAAGAGAAATTGCTTTCAACATTGTAGCACTAAGACTGACAACTGATTTCTCAACAAAAATACTGGAAGACAAGAAGCAATATAACAATTGTATTTAAAATGCTGAAAGGGAATAACTGACAACCAGCAATTCTATACCTAAAATTCAAGGAGATTAATGACATGTTTTAGCCAATAGCAGCAGAGAGATTTGTACTAGCAGAGCTTCTTTATAAGGAATTCTAAAAAAATAATTATTCAGTTAGATGAAAATAATTTTAGTTAAAAAATGGAAGTGCAGCAGAGAATTAAAATTCTGAGAAGTTTATATAATTTGATGGATATACATAATTATTTACTGCATGAAATATTAATTATATTATAAAATATACAAACAACAGTGGTAAAAATGATATAAGGGGGGGATAAATATACCTGATAATCTGAAACGACAGAAGTATCAAAAGCTGATAAAATCAATAAAATAAACTATGTTAAATCAAAAATGTATTTTGAAATCTTTAGGTAATTACCTAAAAATTTATTGAAAGGAACATATAAAATCATGAAATAGAGAACAACTAAAAATAAAAAGAAAGAGGTTTAAAAAACTGATATACTGATAAAACATGAAATATGGTAGTCATAAATTCAACTGCACAAGTAATTACATTAAATATAATTTGAGTAAATTCTTTGTGTAAAAAACTAATATTTTCAAATTTTATTTTTAAAAAACCCAACTATAACCTGTTTTCAAGGATCTATAGGTCTCTATAAGGTATTATAAATATAAGGATATTGCATAAAGATAAAAGGAAAGGATGAAAAGAAATATAATTTGCAAACAACAGAAAAAGAAAGCTAATGAAGCAGTTCTTATATTACACAAAAAGATATTAAAGCAAGTAACATTATCAAAGGTAAGGATTGCATGCTCAACATTATCTTAAAAACTTTTCTTCTTTGCATGGATTTTTTTAAGTTACTTGGATATTTTGCAATAATTAGTTTAATTAACACTATCACGAAATGCACAGATATATTTAGTAGAGCACAAGTAAACTGCAATATTTCACAGTACACCAAAAGACAAATTAATGATTGCCAAATAATTCACATTGTGCAACTCCCCCTCTCCCTTAGGATATCTCATGACACACAAACTCCTAACACATAGACCAAGCGACTATTGAGTAAAATTTAATGATAATTAGTAAATCCATATTTCCCTCAGGAATATAGCATTATGTTTAAGAATTCAAACTAAATGATTCAACTGGAACAAAGTTTAAGAACTGGCAAAATGACTCCATATGTATTTAGAAATCAGTATACTAGATTACCCTTGAATTACCTTGGATTGCAACAGGAAAGAGGCAGGAAGGAGCTTTTGGTGTTCTGGTAAAAATCTATTTCTTGATCCAGGTAATTGTTAAACAAGTGCATTTATTTTATGAAAATTCATTAAGCTTTACAATTATGAATTCTATACTTTCTGTATGTACAAAATATTTCAACAAAATTTAATACTAAAATATCGATGGTTATAAAATATCTTTTGGTACCAAAAATATCATAAAATAATAGTTTACTAAATTTTACATTTTTCTAGGGATTATTACCAGTAAAATAAGCAAAATTTTACTTTTAATTATTATTTGCCTTTTCACCATTTCAAGAAAAATTATTAATAATATGTCTTAATTTTTTTTTCAATATCTGAAAGTTTTGACATAAGATGTTGAATAAACTTGGGAACACATAATACCTAAGACCTCAAAAAAATGAGAATAGATATTGTTGTCCTATAAATAATTTTAAATGTGAAAATGTGAATTTCTTGAGGATTTTTTTCTCTGAATCAGGCTGAATAGAAACAATTTTCAAACAAAAGTTAAAAAAAAAAAAATGAAAAGAAAGAATAAACACAATAGTTGAAAAGGTGAATAGTGTCCAGACTGCTTTGAGAGATTGAGATTGATGTTTATGGAGTCAATAAAAAGCCCTGTGAGAAAACTGGCCCAGTATCTTGTCACCATGGTTTCCTTACAAGGTTCCGGATCTTGTGATAAGTAAAGAATGTCACTTTCTGACAGGCCCAGGAACCTAAAAATATTTTGAAGACCTTGAAAAATGAGAAATGCACCCAATTCATCAAGGTAAACAGATACAGTCTTTTTTTTTTTTTGGCTTGGCTCCTAAACCTCGAGAGGTTTTTAAAAGTTTAATACAAAATTCCTTGTGAAAAGTTCTAGTAAAGCCAACTTAAAAAGCACCTGTATGGCCAATTACTATTCTTCAAGCACTTTATGCAAATAATCAGACCACGTATAAAAAGATTAAAACTTATTTTGCAAATAAATGGGTCTTATTATAATTTTCCTTGGTAGATAATGGGGGACTGGAAACAGAAAAATTATGCTTCAGCAGAAGACCTATAATGCACCTGTTATTAGATTCTAGCATTGTCCATTTGTTTTTGAGTTCTTTAATTATCTGGTCTCAATCTTAAATTTTTCGTTCCCTCCAAAATCTGACTGTGACCCTCCAGACTAACATTTCCAAATTTTCTCCCACCCTTCTGATTTAAAGTCACTAAAAATTAAAACTATGTATTTCTTAAAACCCTACAAACTGAAGTCAGAAAACTTGATATAAACATCAGGAGAAATTACTATAAGAACGTATATATTAACAGCCTTTGTACCTGTTGATGTATGATCTACACAGAAAGTTTACTGGAACATCTGATGTGAACTAGAAGCTAGGAAAGTCTGTCAGATTGCAACTGCCTGCCCACTCCCATTGAAAATGCTTTAAAGAAGCTAGAAAAACTAGTTTATAGACTACTCCAGACATTAACCTTTGTTCCTCTTCTGTTTCCATAAAGATACCTCTTAATGAAGATGTGTTTGCCTGCATTCTATATACAGGCCTAGCTTTGAGAGCCCATTGTCAATGTCATCTTCTGAAATGAGATACAACTATTTAGTTGGACTGACCTAGTCCCCAAAATAGGAGACTGGTTTAATGGAATCCTTTGCTCTTTAGCTATTAGCTCAATTTTTCTCTCCACAGCCACCAATTCCTGTTTCAGACAGGATAATATTGGGACTCAGAAGGTAATATTCCAAAGACTGGCTCTTTGAAATGCTAAGAGGCCTTAGAACCTGTCTGAGAACCAAGGTTCCCCTAACCTTGTCTTGTCCATCCCTTCCCTTTTCTAAGGACAGGGAGGTACTCTCTCTAGCATTTTCTTATCTCACCAAGAAAGCATCTTTTCAAAAGAAACAATTGCCTTTCATTTCCTCACTGCAATCTCATTATCTATCACAGAAAAGAAGACTGAGAAATACAACCACACCTGGAGGGTTTTTTTCATAACACAATGCCTGCCTCCCATTCAAAGTCCAAAAAGAATTATTTACAAGTTAATTTCTGTCTACTCATTCTTACTAATAATCATTTACTGCCCCATAAAAAAAAAATGACTGTACTCTACAACTTCCCCCTCCCCTATGAAAAAGGGTCTGTAACTTTTTGTACCCCATTGGATTATTGGGTAATCATTCTCCTGTGATTCCCCCATGCTATGCAAGTTAAAATAAACTTTGTATGCATTTTCTTCTGTTAAACAAGAAAAGGAAACAAAGGATTACCATGACTGGATTACTGTCCACAGCTTCAATGTCAAAAAGAAATATGGGGAAGAATTAACAATACATGAAGCACAAATATAAACCACCTCAAACAAATTTTCTATTAAATATATGAAGATACATGGAACATGAAATACCCTGTCCTTAGCCTCAAAGATAGAGACAATAATTGAGAAGATTATGCTTTGTGATCTGCTGTGATAAATTCTATTGACAGATTCAATAGGACTGGCATGGAACAGGAACAAAACTTCTGTTACCACAAGCATAATAAAAACTTTAGATATGACATTTTAAATTGAATGAACAATTTATACCTTAAAACCACTTAGATATGCTTGAATTTGTACTATATAACATTAAAGAAAATCTAAAACCATGGTTGCACTTAATATTTTTCAGGAAGATTTTTATATGTAAAATATCAGTTATATATTTTGAACATTTTTCTGAAGATACAATTGATGCAGATTTAAATTCTGTTACTGATGATTTAATAATTGATGTAATAAATCTTTTCTACTGAAAAAGAGTCACAAAGTCCAAAAATATCTTTATAAGATATTATATATCTTATAAAGGGTTATAACCTATAGGCTGTCCATCCTGACAGACTGGGAAGAATAACGTCCCCAGAAGCTGAGAGAAAAGTAGTTTAAGGGAGGGAAGGGTAAGAAGAATTTACGCTGCACAGGCTGGCCAAGTGTACATATTCAGCAGGTTATGGGAGGAGTTATGAATATAGATGAAGGCTACCTACGTGCATATATAATTGCTTTACATATATGTAACATACATTTCCTGATCAATTTGAGGTGGAGAATTAACATTAAATGAATTAAATTTAGGCTCTATATGTAAAAAGCTGAAACGTAGGGCATGAGTCCATGAACCGCACATCCTCAGGAGACCAGTTTGTTGCTGGCAGTCATTTATTCAGAAAAAATTCACTGTGGTCTGAGATAGCTGTCATACTCAAACTACAAAAAGAGAAAGAGGTGCCAGGAGTTGGATGAAGTAAGCAGAGGGGTCTTCCAGCCTTTTATTCTCTTAAGCTGCCCTTTGATAAAATTTAGTAGTATCCAGTAAGAGAAAGGGGTAAAAGCAAATGGGACATGACCATTCTCCCAACCTACCATGGCCAGAAGCTCTAAAATTTAAGACAAAGGAGTATTCATTAATCTGTCAGAGAGGTTTAAGACTTTTATTTCAGCCCTAACTTTCCCCTTTGGGCCAAGATCTGCCTTAGCAGAATGGATGGCTAAACTTCATTTACCCCATTTTGTTGCTGAGGTAGTATGGCCACCTTCCCCAGATCTATTCAATCCCACCATGGGACTCCCACAGCTAATAAACTCATATACAATTGAATAATTTTTAAAAAGAATAAAATAGAAAGTTATAGTTATTAATATTCAAATAACATATTTTTATTCACTCAACTTATTTTTATCCTTTTTCAAAAATGATTGCAAATTTTAATCAATTGTCTTATCCATAGCAAAGGAAGAAAAATATTACATGTATTTCATCTGAAATGCACTCTGACATATAAAAAAGTATAGGATGAATAGTCCTTGGAAGAACAGTTGTAGGGTCAAGAGAAAAATATGAAATTCATTTAAATGTCAAACAATGTTAAAATTGTATATTTTAAGGCAAATTCAACATTCCCCTAATGCTTAAATGGTTTAGTAGAAAAATGGTAAATTTAATCTAGCATGACATATGTTCTAAGTGTGGAGACTCAGAAATGAACAAAAGTAAAAATAGGAATATGCATGCTATTCAATTCCTTCCATTTACTAGTGGAGATACTAAAAAAAAAAAAAAAAAAACACACACACACACAAATGAGATTAAATTTGATAAATTTTATAAGAATGGCAAGATTATATTGCCAAGGAAGCCTAGAAAGGTAATATATTCTGAGACATAAGGAGGGTTAAATATGGTACAGTCTCAGAGGTGGGTGTACTTTACCATGCGCCTGTTAAAGCACACCGCTGGCCTACCAACAAAATGGACTCCCCGTGGCTAACTGAGGTGCTCAAAGTGAAAACAGAAGGAGAAGGCCGTGTCTGGGCGAAGAGAGTGGTCATGTACTCTGTTGTCTTAGAAAAGATGTAAAAGTGTCACAGGACCTTCCTTTCCACAATTAAGCCACAGGTAGACTGTCATTGGTGCCAAGATAGACTGCAGCTGGAGATTCTCCAACTGACCATCAGCAAGACCACCTGGTGCCAACCATGGCACCACCTGGAATCAGCCAATTAAGAGAAACTGGTGATTTGGGGCTTAAAGTCATCCAATCAAGACTCTGTTCCTACCCTGAATCCTCTCCTTTGTCCTACAGTTTTTGCCTTTGTAATCTGTAACTCTCCAACCTTCCCCCACCCTCAGAGAGAGTTTGTGGTTTACTAAATAAGCTATGTCTTACCAATCTGCAGGTTGTTTTATATAGCAAATAATGCTCTCCCCTTTTCCTCTGCAGGTCTCATGGTCTTCTGCTAATAGGGTGTATTACAAATAGAGGGCACTCCTGTGTGAATAAGTGTGAAGAAATGTCCAGATTGACTGACACATAACAGGCATTTTGAGGTGATTGCCAGATGAGACTAAAACATAAAAGAGGCAGTACTGCAATAAGAATCTTACTTGTCCTGAAAATAAAATTAAAACATAGTTTTTTCCCCCTGAAAACCACAGAAACTCATAAAAGAATTTCAGTCAAGAGACAGACATAAAATATTTTATGCTTTAAAAAAATTATCCTCAGAGGACCTTGAAATTTAGATTGCAATGTTGTAGGAGAACAGAGACACTAAATATTATATGGTTGAGATTATAAATATTTGTATATTATACTGTGTTACATATTCATAATAATGTGTTAAGAATGTACTATATATAATAAATAATATAAATTATTGTAACTATTGTTGGTTAATTAAATAATTTTGAATATTTAATTCCTTCCTTAAACTTCTAATATTAATGAAAGAAGAACATGAATTTCAAATGATTTGTGATACACAAATGTTAGGTAGATAGCAAGGGTTTCCAGGTCTCCTAGGGATGAAAGTAGGTGCCATTATGGTTCTCCCCCACCATAGGCTTTCAGAGAGGCTCATGGGAGATCCTCATGTACAGTAAGACTCAGATCATGTAACTCCCAACTGTCCAATCAAAGTGGTTCCATGGTGATGTCTGAGCCACAGAAGGTCCCTATCTGGACATTGTAAAACAAGACCCAGACCATAACCAAGTTCTCTCCTTTTGCTATGACAATGGATCCAGTCATCATCTGTGGCATAGTTATCTCACTCTGTAAACCTATATCTTGCTCTTGCTCTATAATTCTATCTTTATCTCCTCAATACACCTCATTTTCATGTTTCCTTGCTTTGGTGTGTCTGATCATTCTTCATCCATGAGTGCACCAAGAACCAACATTTCAGACTGTGACCCGACACTTAGAATCTCATTCATTCATCTGGAAAAACTCTCCATAATGGATTACACAGTTTTGTTTAATTCTCATACTATTCTTTCTAGGCATTTTGTACATCTTTAATTATTGTTTATCATGTACCTGGAGGTATCTAGACTCTTGGGAATAAAATGGGCAAATGGAAAGGGTCTTAGGCCCCAAAAAACTTACAGTTATATATTGATACTAAAGAGAACACTCCAAGAATTCTGTAGCTGAGAACTTTGGAGAAATAACTAATTTCTATGTGTTGATGATGACATCTGTGGAGATCTGCTGTATAACTAAAAAATGGTAAACCTAAATAGGTACATCTACTTGGACAGAAGAGGACAGATAGTTACTTCAAGTTATATGTTTCTTCTGCATACTTTCTTTTGAGTTTCAAACTTTAGTCACTTAAAAAAATTAACTCATAAATTTAAATCAAAAAAATAATATAACATGTTAAGAAATAAGAAATAATTTATATAGGTAATTATTTTCAAAAAGAATGACTGAAAAAGAGTCAAAGTTGTTGTCAAATAGTAGATCAAAAAATGCAAGAATCGTATTTCAAAGAATTCACAGAAAAAGAAAATGGAACAATGGGAAAATATGCAGGATTACATTTAGCATTTACATTTACCTCATTGCATTTTATTCAGACCATGGTATGCATTATAGTAAACTCTAATAGAAATGACCCAATGCTGAGGCCAAGTAGGAGCTAAAGTAGTGCTTTTGAATGAATGGACTAAGAATTGCAATACAATAATCATTTCAACATTCAGATACAGTGGAATTTTAAAAAAAGAAAATTATATTATGGTTTGTTATATTGGTATTTGGAGTCTTAGAAAACTAGTAAACCATACATGATGTATAAATAAACATGCAAACTTTAAATTTGGAATTCAAATTCTAACATCCCCTAATTCCCTATACTCACATTCAAAACAGAAAATGGGACTAAGGGTGAAAATTATGAGTTGAAAGTTCTGGCTTATCAGAACATTTTTATATTGGGGGAGGAAGTCTGTGTTGCATATGTTCATGTTACGGCAGGGCTGACCAATAATTGACTGAGAGACACACACACAGATTTTGGCAATACAGGTTTTATATGCCGGCCGGCAAGGCTCAGAGGGGAATTTGCTCTTCCCAAATTCTGAGCACCAGACAAAGAGCATTGCAGTCTTTTATACACTCTGCTTAAGGAGGAGGGGCATGGCTATAACAGGGTTAACTTTAGTGAGGCAGGGTCTTGAGCCACTTTACAACCTGGTACACTACTTGCTAAAGGTGATTTAGGAGGGGAAAGGTCGCAGGGCAGGAAAGGAGGAGGGGCATGGTCACAACAGGGTTAACTTTAGTGAGGCAGAGCCCTGAGCTACTTTTACAGCCTGGTACACTAATTGCTACAGGTGATTTATGAGGGCAAGGTCGCGGGTGAGGAGGGGCCCAGGTAAGGATTGCAAGGAAAAAAAAGCCCAGTAGTGGAATTTCTAAGAATTCCACTTTAGTGGAATTTTCCAATCTTCCACTTCAATCAGATCCTAAGGAAAGAATGAAAAAGGAGAAAAACAAAAATTTAAGTTAGAAACTTGGATCATTTTAGGCCGGGAGAAAGCAGTTGGGAATAGTTACTGCTAAGTACCTATACGTGTCTGTGATTATTCCTGAGTTGCATAGTTCTGCCTTCCTTCAAGCAATGTGATTCATACTGAAAAAAGGAAAATGGGCTTCAATATTTTTTAAAGGAAATTATTTTAATTTTGGACTCTGATATTTAAACTAATTAACTAATAAAGAAACTAATTAACTAATTAAGAAACCAATTAACTAACTAATAAAGAGAATCTATACAGATAAAGAGAACCCTCCCTACCCCATGGATAGTTATGTATTTTTAGGAAACCACCCCAAGGTGGTCTTATTATTTGAAAACCTTGCTTCTTCAGTGTCTCCAGCTGGGGCAGTGACAATCAAAGGTATGCCTAACAATCAAAATGGTAATGAAATGAACTGGTGACCAAAGTAAAATCTCTGACCCCACAGTAGTATTCCTTCTCCAGCAAAATCTCATGTGGTTCACTCCATCTAAAAAGTGTGAAGTTTTGATATATCTCTCCACTTTGCTGTCTATTGCCTGTAATAGGTAATTGCTATTTTTACAAATGTCGTTTTACTAGTGCCACTACCTCTGGTTTGAACTTGGTAAACTTTAGTCACCAGTGCTGTGATGGGGAAAAGAGTTTATCTTCTCTTTAGTGCTATAAATTCTTTTTAAAATTTTAGCCAATGGAATATTGTTTTATATTTTAATTATTTTTCTTATAATGAATTATTTATTTTATTATAGTTATCCTTAAGGAACTCAAATATAAGTATTGATGAGATTGAGTCAAAAGATATTTGAATGACAACATTTAAATTTTTATTCCAAAATGTCTTTCCCTGCTAATCACTTGATATGATTTGAATGACTGATTTTATCCACAGTGCATCCCAATGTGCAATGAACAAGATTTTAATTGAAAAAATTGCATTCAATAGCCTGTTTTCTTTTTTCCCCGGGTTTATTAAGGTATAATTGACAAATAAAAATTGTATATATTCAAGTTGTATAACTGATGATTTGATATATGCATATATTAAGTGATTACCACAATCAAATTAATTAGCACATCCATCACCATGCATAGTTACAATTTGTATGTATGTGTATGTGTATGGGATGAGGACACTCACAACCTGATCTCTAATTAAATTTCAAAATAAGCAATAAAGTATTATCAATTATAGTCATCATGATATAACAGAAATTCTCAGTACTTACTCATTTTAAAAATTTTTTAATAATTTTTGTTTCAAAATATTAGAGGTTACAAGTGTTCTTGTTACATGGATGAATTATATAATGCTGAAGTCAAGGCTTTTAGTGTGCCCATCACCAGAATAGTGTACATTATACTACACCCTGCTCCTAGCCACCTCCCTTCTAAGTTTCCAATGTCCTTTACAACACTTTACGATCATGTGGACCCATCATTTAGTTCTCATTTATTGGTGAGAACATGTGGTGTTCGTTTTTCCATTCCTGAGATACCTTCACTTAGGATAATGTTCTCCAGTTCTATCCAAGTTGCTGCAAATGACATTATTTCATTCCTTTTTTTGGTTTAGTAGAACTCCATGGTGAGTGTGTGTGTGTGTGTGTGTGTGTGTGTGTGTGTGTGTGTGTATCATGTTTTCTTTATCCACTCATCAATTGATGGGCACTTAGGTTGATTCCACGTCTTCGCAATTGTCAGTTGTGCTACAATAGACATTTGGGTACAAGTGTCTTTTTGATATGATGGTTTCTTTTCCTTTGGGTATATACCCAGTAGCAGAGTCAGTAGATCAAATGGTAGTTCCACTTTTAGTTCTTTGAGGAATCTCCCTACTGTTTTGAATAGAAGTTGTACTAATTTACAGTCCCACCACCAGTGTATAAGCATTCCTTTTTCACCACATTCATGCCAACATCTATTATTTTTTTTATTTCTGCATATTTTGGGGGTATAACTGTTTAGATTACGTTGTCCTTGCCACCCCCACAAGTCAGAGCTTCAGGTGTGTCCATCCCCCAGATGGTGTGTATCACATTCATTATGTATGCATATATCCATCCCCTCCTCCTCCCTCCCATCTGCATGACACCTGATAAATGTTATTTCTATATGTGCACTTAGGTGTTGATCAGTGAAACCAATTTGCTGGTGAGTACATGTGGTGCTTATTTTTTGATTTTTTAATAATTGCCATTCTGATAGAGATAAGGTGGTATCTCAATGTAGTTTTAATTTGCATTTCCCTGATGATTAGTGATGTGCATTTTTTTCATATGTCTGTTGGCCATTTGTCTATCTTCTTTTGAAAATACACTGTTCATGTATTTTGCCCAATTTTTAATGGGGTTATGCATTTTCTTCTTGCTGATGTATTTGAGTTTTCTGCAGATTCTGAATATTAGCCCTTTGTCAGATGTACGGTTTGTCAATATTTTCCTCCATTCTGTATGTTGTCTGTTTAGTCTGTTGATTATTTCCTTTGCTGTATAAAAACTTTTAAATTAAATTAAGTCCCATTTATATATTTTTGCTGTTGCTATATTTGCCTTTGGGGTCTTAGTCATAAATTATTTATCTAGGCCTATGTCTAGAACAGTTTTTCCTATGATTTCTTCCAGAATTTATGGTTTCAGGTTTTACATTTAAGTTTTTAGTCCATCTTGAGTTAATTTTTGTATAGGACAAGAGATAGGGGTCCTGTTTCATTCTTTTGTACGCGGCTATCCAATTTTCTGAGCAACATTTTTTTCTTTTTTTTGGAAGAGCAGAAAATGATTTATTCACAGCCTTTTGGCTGTCTGTGCTGTTTGGTTGGAAGCAGGGAGGAGCTTCTGTGCTCCCTGGTGGCATACCACCCCTGGGCTGCATGATTTAGATCAACCCTTCAATTTTGATTGAAGTGGGGGATTTTCAGTCACTGGCATCAAAAGATGGTGGGGGTGTTGTTCTGTTTGAAAATACTTTTTGCTCTTTAAGACAGATTACCGTTTTGTAAATGAAAATTGGATTTCCGAAGAAAGCATATATTTGCTATGGTTTAGCCTAATAATTTGATTCTCTTCGAGTTGCTCACAACTTCTGATTGATAGTTTATTTAAAAATATGTTTGGAAAAAATATACAAGTTATATTCCTTATATTTCACTAATACAGTTTTACATATTAGTGATTTTTTTTTCTTTCTTTTTCTTTTTTTTTTTTTTCAGGGTATTATGAGGGTACAAACATTATGGTTACACTTTATGTCTTTGCCTCACCCAAGCGAGGGTTAGAGGCATGCCCTTCCCCCCCACAAAGCTCGCCATATCCTTTAGTTGCGGTTTTATGCCCCGCATCCCCCTAATCCCTGGAGAGTATTACTGCCATGTGACCACCCTAGTGTTCATCAGTTAGTACCAATTTGATGGCGAGTACAAGTGGAGACCATTCTTCCGATCTCGTGGTACCTCACTTTGGATAATGGGCTTAAGTTTAATCCAAGAAAGTATAAGAGGTACTAGATCACTGTCGTTTCTCGTGATTGAATAATATTCCATTGTATACGTATACCAAATTTTAATAATCCACTCATGAATTGATGGGCACTTGGGTTGTTTCCACATTCTTGCAATGGTGAATTGTGCTGCCATAAACATTCGGGTGCAGATGTCTTTATGAAAGAATGTTTTTTGCTCTTTTGGATAGATGCTTAATAGTGCTATTGCTGGATCAAATGGTATTTCTATTTTTAGCTCTCTGAGGTATCTCCAGATTCTTTTCCACAGAGGTTGCACTAATTTGGAGTCCCACCAGCAGTGTAAGAGTGTTCCTGTCTCTCCACATCCTCACCAGCATTTGTTGTTTTGGGATTTTTTGATAGAGGCCAGTCTCACTGGGGTTAGGTGATATCTCATTGTGGTTTTGATTTGCATTTCTGTAATGATTAGAGATGTTGAGCATTTTTTTATATGTTTTCTGGCCATTATTTTGTCTTCTTTTGAAAAGTTTCTGTTCATTTCATTTGCCCATTTGTTGATGGGTTTGTTTGATTTTTTCTTGTTGATTTTTTTGAGTTCTAGATAGATTCTGGTTATCAGCCCTTTATCAGATGTGTAGAAAGCCAATATTTTCTCTCATTCTGTAGGCTGTCTATTCACTCTAATGATAGTTTCCTTGGCCATACAAAAGCTCTTTAATTTGATCAGATCCCATTTATTTATTTTTGTTGCTGTGGTGATCGCTTTGGGGGTCTTCTTCAAGAATTCCTTTCCTAGGCCGATGTCGGAAAGGGTCTTCCCAATATCTTCTCTGAGTATTCTTAAGGTTTCATGACTTAGCTTTAAGTCTGATATCCATCTTTAATTGATTTTTGTGAGAGGTGAGAGGTGGGGATCCAGTTTCATTCTTCTACATGTAGCTATCCAGTTTTCCCAGCACCATTTATTAAAAAGACATTCTTTTCCCCAGTGCATATTTTTGTCAGATTTGTCAAATATTAGATTACCATATGCACATGGTTTCATCTCTGGATTCTCAGTCCTGTTCCAGAGGTCTATGTCTCTGTTCTTGTGTCTCATGCTGTTTTAGTTACTATAGCCTTGTAGTACAGCTTGAAGTCTGGTAGACTGATACCTCCCAGTTTGTTCTTTTTACTTAAGATTGCTTTGGCTATATGAGGTCTTTTCTGGTTCCATACAAAGTGTAGAATTATTTTTTCTAGTTCTGTAAAGAATGATGATGGAATTTTGATAGGGATTGCATTAATTCTGTAGATCACTTTGGGTAGTATGGACATTTTAAAAACCTCCCAAAACATAAAAGCCCTAGACCATATGGCTACACTTCAGAGTTTTACCAAACATTCAAAGAAGAACTCTTACCTATACTACAGAAATTATTCCACAGTATTGAGAAAGATGGTATCCTTCCTAACTCATTCTGAGAAGCCAATATCACCTTGATACCAAAGCCAGGAAAGGACACAACAAAAAAAGAAAACTTCAGGCCAATATCCCTCATGAATACAGATGCAAAAATCCTCAACAAAATTTTAGCAAATAGAATTCATCAGCACATCAAAAAAATAATTCACCATGACCAGGTAGGCTTTATTCCAGGGATGCAAGGCTGGTTTAACATATGCAAATCTATAAATGCAATTCACCACATAAATAAAAGCAAGAACAAAGACCATATGATTCTTTCGATAGATGCAGAAAAAGCATCTGACAAAGTCCAACACACCTTTATGATAAAAACTCTCATCAAAATAGGCATAGACAGTTCATTCCTTAAAATTATCAAGTCCATTTATGACAAACCCACTGCCAATATCATATTGAATGGGGAAAAAGTGAAACCATTCCCACTTAGAACTGGAACCAGACACGATTGCCCCTTATCTCCACTTCTATTCAACATAGTGCTTGAAATCCTCGCCATAGCAATTAGGCAAGAGAGGAGTATCAAGGGTGTCCAAATGGGGGTAGATGAGATCAAACTCTCGCTCTTTGCTGATGATGTGCTACTATATCTAGAAAACCCCAAGGATTCATCCAATAGACTTCTAAAATTGATAAATGAATTTAGTAAATTCTCAAGATACAAAATCAATACACACAAATCTGAGGCATTCATATACGCCAATAACAGTCAAGCCAAATTCAAATCAAGAAACCAGCAACATTTATTGAATAGGGTTTCCTTATCCCAGTGCAAGTTTTTGTCTGATTTGTCAAAAATTAATTGGTCAGAGCTATATGTCTTTCTTTGTGTGTTCTCTATTCTGTTCCTTTGGTCTACGTCTCTACCTTTATACCAGCACCAGGATCTATTTTGGTTACTATAGTCATGTAGTATAATTTGAAGTCAGTAATGTGATGTTTCCACATGTGGCCATTTTTGCTTAAGATTGTTTTTGTTTGGGGGGCTTTTTTATTTCATACAAAGCTTAGGATTATTTTTTCTAGATCTGTGAAAAATGATATTGGTAATTTGATGGGAATAGCATTAAATCTGTAAATCACGTTGAGCAGTATGCACATTTTAAAAATGTTGATTCTTCCAATCCATAAGCATGGGATGTTTTTGCATTTGTTTGTGTCACCTGTGAGTTCTATCATCGGCATTTTGTAGGTCTTCTCATAAAGGTCTTTCACCTCCTTGGTTAAGTATATGCCTAGGTATTTTATTTCCTTTGCCATATTGTTAATGGCATTCTGTTCTTAATTTGACTCTCAGCTTGACTGTTGTTAATATATAGAAATGTTTCTGTTTTGTGTACATTGAATTTGTAACCTGACACTTTACCAAATCTATTTATCAATTCTGGGAGTCTTTTTGTGGAATCTTCACAGTTTTCTAGATATAAGATCTAGAAAACTTTGTCCATATTGTAGGCAAACAGGGATAATATGACCTCCTTTTTCTTGATTTATGTACCCTTTATTTCTTTCTCTTGCTTGATTTCTCTGGCTAGGACTTCCACTTCTATATTGAATAGAAGTGATGACAGTGGGCACCCTTGTCTTACTCCAGTTTTTAGGGATAATGCTTTCAGCTTTTCCCCATTCAGTATGATGTTGGCTGTAGGTTTGTCATACATAATTTTTATTATTTTTAGTATATTACTTCTATGCCTAGCTTTTATTATGAAAGAGTCCCAAATTTTGTTGAATGCTTTTTCTGCATCAATTGAGATGATCATATGGTGTCTGTTTTTATTTCAATTTATGTGGTAAATCACATTTTTTTGATTTGTGCATATTGACCCACTGTTGCATGCCTAGGATGAAACCCACTTGATTATCGTTAATTATCCTTTTGATGTGCTGCTGAATTTGGTTGGCTTTTATTTTGTTGAGGATTTTTGCATCTATGTGCGTAAGGGATATTGGTCTGTAGTTTTCCTTTTTTTGTTATCTCCTTTCCTGACTTCAGTATCAAGGTGATACTGGCTTCGAAGAATGAGTTAGGGAGTATTCCCTCCTTCTCAATATTATGGAACAGTTTCAGTAGAATGGGTGCCAGTTCTTTGTAGGTCTGGTAGAATTTGGCTATGAATGTGCCTGTGCCAGGGTTTTTATTTTGTTTTGGGGAGATCTTTTATTACTGTTTCAATCATGCTACTGATTATTGATCTGTTCATGATTTCTATTTCTTACTGATTGAGACTTGGGAGGTTGTGTGTTGCCAAAACTTTATCCAGTTCCTCTAGTAGTTTGTGTACGTAGAGGTCTTCATAGTATTCAGCGATGATATTCTGTATTTCTGTGATATGATTTGTGTTGTCTCTTTTTTAATTTCTGATTGAGCTTATTTGAATTCTTTCTCTTTTATTTCTGGTTAATCTAGCTAGTAGTCTCTTGATGTTTATCTTTTCGATGGACCAACTTTTTATTTCATTGAACTTTTGTATTGTTTTTTTTTGTTGTTGTTTCCATTTCCATTTCATTTAGCTCTGCTCTGAGCTTTGTTATTTCCTTTATTGTGGTGGCTTTGGGTTTGGTTTGTTCTTTTCTTCTAGTTCCTTAAAGTGTGATATTGGGTCGTTAATTTGTTATCTTTCTGTATTTTTGATGTAAGTATTTAAAGCTGTGAATTTTCCCCTTAGCATTGCTTTATCTGTATCTCATAGATTTTTGAAATATTGTACCATATTTCCTGTTAAATTTGATTTTTGTTTTTATTTCATGAATAACCCAAGGATAGTTCGGGAGCAGGTAGTTTAATTTCCACGTACTTGTGTAGTTTTGAGAGTTCCTCTAGGAATTGATTTCTAGGTTTATTCCACTGTGTTCTGAGAAGATACATGGTATGAATTTGTACCCTTTGGCCAGCATCTCCTTATTTTCCCCATGTGCCAGACCTTGGCAACCACCATTCTACTCTGTACTTCTATGAGTTCAATGTTTTTAGATTCAAAATATAATTGAGACCGTACAGCATTTATCTTTCTGTGTCTGGTTTATTTCACCTACCGTAAACTCCTCCAGGTTTACCCATCTTGTCACAAATGGTAGGATCACTTTCTTTTTCATGGCCGAATAATAGTATATTATATTAAATGTATACACACACACACACACATACATACACATATATGCACACATACATATATGCATACACATGCATTTATATCTCACATATTTTTATCCATTTATCTGCTGATAGTCATTAAGATTGTTTTCATATCTTGGCTATCATGATTAATGCTACAATGAACATGGGGGTACAGACATTTCTTTGAGATATTGATTTCATTTTCTTTGGATATATACCCAAAAGAGGGATTGCTGGATCATATGGTAGTTCTGTTTTTAATTTTATGAGGAATTTCCATACTGATTTTCACATCTTTACTAATTTATGTTCCCACCAACAGCATGCAAGTGTTCACTTTTCTCTATACCATCACCAACCCTTGCTATCTTTTGGTATTTATTTATTTATTTATTTATGTATTTATTTATTTTGATGAAAGCCATCCTACCATGTGTGAGGTGATATCTTATTGTAGTTTTGATTTGTGTTTCCCTGATCAATAATTTAGTTTCATTGTTTCACATATGGGTTATAATGTGCTTAATTAAGAAATCACTTGTGCCATTTAGATGAAATTTTGATATTAATATAGATTTCTACCTTTAATAGAAAGCTAATATACATAAGGTGACAAGTAATTTAAGATATTGTCCTTAGGTATAGGAACTAAGAATTTTTAATTATTTTTTTCTATTAAAATATGCTGTTAGCTAGAAATACAGAATAAAATGTGCTCAAGAAATTGTCATTAAATTCCAAGATACAAAGGAGAAACTAGATAAAGGGTATATGAGAATACTTTGCAACTTTTCTGAAAATAGAGCATTCATTAAAAAATATGTTCACATATTCTTTGATATTCTTCCTTTAATAGGTAGAGTTTAATTCCCTTTCCCATGAGTTTTGGCTGTGCTTTGTGGCTCACTGATGTGGAATGTGTCAAAAATGAGTGTGACTTCCATAGTTAGTATCTTAATGTGTTCCTGCTGCTATAACAAAAATATCTTAGATTGGGTAATTTATGCACAATGGAACTTTATTGCTCACAATTCTGAAGGCTAAGAAGTCCAATATTCCCAGTTCTTCTGCTGGGAAGTCAGAAGATTCGGTGCCTGGTGAAGACTTGCTCTTTGCTTCAAAGATGATGCTTTCCATGTGTTCTGACATGGTAAAAGGGCAAGGGGCAAGTTCTTTGGGGCCTGTTATATAAGGACATTAAACCCATTTATGAGGGTGGAGGCATCATAATAAAATTACCTCTCAAAGACCATACATTCTAATTCCATTTGTATTAAACCTTTGTAATTAGGTTTGAACACATAGATTTTGGGAGAACACAAACATTCAGACTATAGCAGATGGATTACCAAAAATATTGAAATTTCTGCCTTTCTGTCTTTCTGGAGTCTTTTCCTCTGGAGGAAGGTAGGGACCATGTTGAAAAGGCACTCAATTTGCTTATGGGCATAACAATGGTGGTATTCTATTGCCACCTTTTCTCCTACATTTATTAGTTAGTATTCTACTAAGGAAAAGCTTTCCATTCATCAGCATTCATTTACTCCATTATTCATTTATATAAAAATTGGATCACAGATATTAATTTTTTTTACAGATATGGTCCATCAGTATTATTACTTGTTTCTTAAATTGTCCCATACTTACCAATTTGCAGTTCTTGTCTGTTTTCTCCTGATTTCTTTTGACATCTCCCTGTCATTTGTGTGTGTGTGTGTGTGTGTGTGTGTGTGTGTGTGTGT
>RJWJ010002568.1:0-10505 GCA_004363605.1 Indri indri
CAGGCATGTGCCACCATGCCCGGCTAATTTTTTCTCTATATATATTTTTAGCTGTCCAATTAATTTTCTTTCTATTTTTGGTAGAGATGGGGTCTCACTCTTGCTCAGGCTGGTCTCGAACTCCTGAGCTCAGAACGATCCGCCCACCTCGGCCTCCCAGAGTGCTAGGATTACAGGCTTGAGCCACCGCGCCCGGCCCCCCATGAAGCATTTTATATTTCCTGGAACATATATAACATATTTTAGCCAGTGGGGTTGAAAAAATCTGCTTTGAAAACTCTAATCACCCCTTTTCTTCGCTCAAACTATATGCTAAAAAAAGAACTGACTCCCGATTACTTTTAACCCCCACAAGTCAGTGTTCCCAGCCCCTCAACCTAACATGATTAATCAAACTCCCTGCACCGTCTCTCTGGTACCACATGGCCATGCCTAACTTATACTAGAAAGTTTAATTGAAGTGTCACTTGTAACTGTCAAAGATCAAATATCAACATATGAAATGTTTTCTCCTTTGACACATAATTTCTCTGTATAATTTTCTGGAGGGAGGTGTCTGTCCTCTTGGCTCTCTCTGGTTTTGTAAATTAACATTCTGAAACATGAAAAGCCTGTGCCATGGGCACTAACACACCACGAGCCACTTTCATCCCATTTGCCTGGAGGTCATGGCAGATCATACATAACCATCACCACATGGCACAGCAAGCCTGTGGCAAAGATTGAAAGGGTTGTTGGAGGAGCCTCAGCCCCCAGCCACTGAAGTGGAAATGTGAGCCAGGATGGGACACCGTTCCACGGCTCTGATCTACAGTGCACTCTCCATATTGTCCCCAGCCAAAGTCGGGTTCCCAGGAACAGAGCAAAGAAAGGAAAGGATGGGATATCTGTCTCCCCTGCTCAATTTCTCTAAATTCTCCTCCCCGTTCAACTCAAAGGGCACCTCCACCGTGAAGCTTTTTTTGTTTGACCCGCTTTCAATAATATCTCCCAGGGCCTGCTAACCATTCTACCCTCTCCCTCCAGCCACAGTGATTGGCCCAGGGATGGCTGCATCACCTGAGGTGAGCCAATCAGAGTTCCACTGGACTTAATATACAGATGCTATTCTAGAAGTTCTTCTATAGTAGGACTTCCTTTCTTCTAGAACATCTATATAGTTTGATATGAGCCTGTGGCCATGCTTTCTATTTTGTGTTTTTCCCTTCCAAACTCCTTCCATCCTATGCCACACATATACCCTCCAAAATCTACCATATAAGAGAAGCTTATTTGCAAGGCAGAATAAAGCCAATACTTAGAAGAATTGAGGAGGGAGGTGGGAGAGAGAGAAAGAGAAAGAGAGGGAGAGAGAACAGCCATCACCTGTGGTGCTCTGCCTACAAACACCCAGCTGAGGAGTGGGTGGAAGCTGAAATCCAGCCTGCATCCTGTTCACCTGGCAAGGGTCTACCCTCAACTGGAGGAAGGGATCCTCCTCTCCTTTTTCAGACACAGGCTCTGTCTGTTCACCAAGGCTTCTTCTAATACATACAAAGGTACTGCATATGAGGGAGGAGGGGAGGGAGAGAGAGGGAAAGAGGAAAGGAGAGAGAGGTGTGATACGATCAGTGGAGACCCTAGAGTTCCTTTTCGCCTACACAGTCCTTTTTCACCTACACGTGCTTTAGTTGGGTTTTTGTCACTTGTAACCAAAGAAGTCCTGACGACATAGCAGTCTATGGGCCAGATTGCTTAGGTGAAATTTCATGTTTGTTTTAGCCTTAAACATCCCATTAGCCATTGCCTTTGGACACTTCTTTCAATCTCCAAGCCCGTATGCTTCGCTAGTCAGGCACAGAAATAAGTACTACCCTCCCCTTTCTTTGAGACTGAGATAGCTTCTGCACTGAGATAACATACCAAAGAAATCAAGTTCAATCTAATAATGCCATTGCTGATTTCTCCGTGAAAATGACTATTTATGATCTCTTTCACAAAATTTTTAGTAATTTTTCTGCTGTTAACCCCAGCAGCAGAGTATGTTGTACAAACACTGGCTGCTCTTGCCTAGTGTTAAAAAGTCATTGCTACCTTTTCCTCACAAATCCTGGTGTGGTTTTGTTTTGTTTGTAAGGGTCGGATCACTCACCCTCTTTGGTATCTGTCCAACTCATGGAGAACTGTGTGGTCACAATATTCAAACACGAGGTGAAGCCTCCGCTTCCTCCTGAAGACTTCCAGGAGGTTGACAAGGTTGGGGTGCTTGAGTTGCTGAAAGCACAAAAAGCAAGGTGCTTACATGTGAGTTGTGAAAGACAGCTTTCTCTAATTTTGACCCAGTAAAAAAAACCCTGCTTGTCCTTTAGGAGTTTCATTTCTTGGATTGAAGGAGGCTGTAAACTGTATTATCTTAGCTCTCCCCATGAGTTATTAATATTTGTCAGTAGCCTGTAAGTGAAAAATGGTTATCACCCAGGTGGCTGGTGAAGGCAAAGAGAGGTATGGGAAGGCTGGAAAACAAAGGAGAATGAAAAGAGAAGGGAGACGCTAAGTTAATGCAAACCCAGCTTTCACGGCTCAGATCCAATGTCCCTTCCTAAGGAGGCCTCCCTCCATCTCCCCAGAGGGCTTCAGTGCCTTATATGTCTACAAGCCCCCCAAAGTACAACTCAGAATTACTAAGTAATTAATAAGGAATCTTTACTTAGTAACTATTGTTCAATTAATTGTCCAATGTCCTCTGGTATCAATAGATACATATGGATACCATAAATAAATTCAATAGAATATAAGAACCATGGCATCAGAGTCTGTGTTCTCTTGTTCACTCAAAATTATGTCATTGTACCTCCAGCACTGCGCCTTATACATAACAGACATTCAATAATTATTTGTAAATGTATGAGCAAGTCATGTTTCCTAGGCTGATGAAACATTTTAAAACAGAAAAACAAAGAAGGCTCTCCAATCTGATGTGCCTGAAAATGTGTGTCTAGAAAAAAAAGTGCAGGAGTAAATGTTAGCTTTGCAGAGATAAATCTTGTCCTTAGCTTCCTGGCCCTTCCTGTACATAATCCTATCAGAAACACTACAACTAGCCACTGATATCTTTTATCTACTGAATAAAGTAAGAGACTTACACTAAGGAAGATAAAAAACTCACAGGAAACACCTCGGTCATGGATCCCTTTTTGCAGTGCCCATCCTTGTTCCACTGATCTAACAGATCACCACTTGTGTCTGTTTTACTTTATTGTTGCATGATTTTAACAGTTGGTACATTGCTCCTCTTTTTCTAAATATTCTTTGACAATGTTTTCAGATAAGTTTCCATAAGAATTTTGCCATCAAGTATTGCTTTACCATATTAACTTTCCCCCAAATATTTAAAATTGTGCCAAAATATACATAACACAAAATTTACCATCTTAATCATTTTTACCTGTACGGTTCAGTGGTATTAAGTACATTCATATTGTTGTACAACCATCACCACCATCTATCTCCAGAACTCTTTTCACTTGCAAAACTGAAACTCTGACCCCATTACACAATAACTCCCCATTTCCTCCTGCCCCCAGTCCCTGTCAACCACCACCCTACTCTCTTTCACTGTAATTTTGACTAGGTACCTCATGCAGGTGGAATGATAACAGTATTTGTCTTTCTGTGACTGGCTTATTTCACTTAACATAATGTCCTCAAGGTTCATCCAGGTTGTAGGCTATGTCAGAATTTCCTTCCTTTTTAAGGCTGAATAATATTCCATTGTATCTAGGTACCACATTTTGTTTATCCATTCATCTGTTGATCTGTGAATACTTGTGTTGCTTCCACTTTTTGGCTATTGTAAACAATGCTGCTATGAACATAGGTGTCCAAACATGTCTTCAAGACCCTGCTTTCATTATTTTGGTTGTAGGAAGGGGCCAGGCATCTGTTTTGGTTTTTTTTCCCAAAATTCTCCAGGTGATTCAGTGTGTAGTCAGACGTATTAATCACAGACAGGCAGGTACTCCATAAGTGACAAAAGGTAGGAGAAAAACTGAAGCTCTTGCACTATATGCTGTAACACATTTGTATAAGTAGTGAAAATAAAAGCAGCCCTCAAGGGAGATACTAAAGAAGACAGTTATTTTCTCATTTTCTTTGCAAAATCCCTCTGTATTTTCAAGATACAAAATTCCTGCTCCAGATATTATGCTTGGTGACCAAGGATAAAACATCTAAGATACTCTAAAACCCATGGCTTAGTTCATTTGTGCTGCTATAATGAAATGCCTTAGACTGGATAATTTATACAGGACAGAAATTTATTTCTTACAGCTCTACAGCCTGGGAAGTCCAACATCGAGGCGGCAGCACTGGTGTCTGGTGAGAGCTGCTGTTTCCAAGATGGTGCCTTGTTGCTGTGTCCTCACGTGGGAAGGCAGAAGGGCAAGAGAGTGCTCCCTTTAACCTCAAACCCTTTTATGAGGGTGTTAATCCCATTCATGAGGGTGGTGCCTCATGACTTAATCACCTCCCAAAGGCCATATCTCTTACTACTGTTGCATTGGAGGTTAAGTTTCAACATGAATTTTGGAGAGGTAGCCGTCATTCAAACAGTAGCAGCCCATTAGTCACCTACGGTTCCTAGAACAGAGGGCACTCCAAGCTGCAGAACGTCACATTTCTGTTACCATACACGGAAACGCAGCCTGAACAAACATTTTCCAGACACAATAGGATAGAACTGACTACTATCTTAAACCTACGAATTGCATTGGCTCAGAACAGAAAGCAAACAACCAAATTAAAGGGGATAAATAGTGACTTGATGACAGAATTAGTAGAAAGCAGAGGTTTTCTTTCAGATTCTTAAAAATCATCGCCCTTAGGCTCTACTTTCATTTTCACACTATTTACACTTTTGATAGGAAGTGATATTGAGGCCAAGACTTCAAATCTTAGAATCTTTCAATTTTCCATGTTCCATATCTAGTCCTTACTTACATTTCCAGCCGACCTTTTTTTTTTTTTTTTTCCAGCAAAAGTAGAAATGCATTAATTCTACCCAAACAAATCCCCTGACCTCTGGGTGCTAAGACTGGTGCTTCCAACTTGCTATGTCCAAATCTGCAGGGCACTGCTGCCCCAGGATAAGACCTAAAGAGCTTCTCCATTTGGCCTCTGCTTATCTCTCCAGCCTCATCACTTGTGACTTTCTCCCAGACACATTGAATTTCTCTCATTTCCTAGAAGTCTCATTTCAGGCCTTGTTCACTGTTTCCTTTCCTGTCTCTGAACTCTTCACCTCCAGATGTCAGTTTCTCTGTTCAGCCTCCTCTGCCCCATCCTGACACAGCTGACAGGCACTGAGAGAGCTATGACCTTGGAACCCAAGCAAGGGAAGCACAGTGGCAGGTGAAGGGCATTGTCACAGCAGTATCCATGGGGCTGAATGGGAACAGTAAATATTATAACCACCTTGCTATGTCACTAGACAGTTTTTTGTTTGTTTTTTTTTGAGACAGAGTCTCACTCTTTTTGACAGGGCTAGAGTGAGTGCCGTGGCGTCAGCCTAGCTCACAGCAACCTCAAACTCCCGGGCTCAAGTGATCCTACTGCCTCAGCCTCCCGAGTAGCTGGGACTACAGGCAGGAGCCACCATGCCCGGCTAATTTTTTCTATATATTTTTAGTTGGCCGATTAATTTCTTTCTAATTTTAGTAGAGGTGGGGTCTCGCTCTTGCTCAGGCTGGTCTCGAACTCCTGAGCTCAAACAATCCGCCCGCCTCGGCCTCCCAGAGTGCTAGGATTACAGGCGTGAGCCACAGCGCCCGGCCAGTAGACAGTTTTTTAACCTGGATTCTAAGAACTGCACAACATTCTATTCAAATGACATGCAAGTCCTTTCTAGTTTTTCTCTATTATAAATAAGGTTTTGATGAACAACTTATTAGCGGCTGACCTTAACTTTGAATAAGTTAGTTAACTTCTCTAGGCCTCAGTTTTCCATCTGCAAGAGTAGGAAGCTCAAAGGCTGCAGTGAGAATTACACATAAACCACACATGATAGTGTCAGGTAAATATGAACCTCTCTATAAAGGTTAACTATTGATATTGCTACCTTTGGGTTAAATCTATTTGTATTTAGGTTGACTTTTCTCTATTCATTTTATTCAACAATTATTTCTCATCTTAAGGTATATAGGGCACTGTCCTAACCCTAAGGATACAGAGACAAATAAAGCAAGTATTGTCACTACCCTCATGGAGCTTAGAATCTAGGAGGGGAGACAGACATTGGACAAGTAATTGCAGATATGATAAATGTTACAAAAATCAAGGTCAAGGGTACCTGGTTCGAGGGTGAGGGGTGGTCCAGGGAAACATCCTTGAGGAAGTGGCCATTCAATTAATGGTTCATTAACTGAGAATGAACTGAAGTTAACTGGGTACCATCTAGAGACCCAGAAATATAGCCTTATGGCTCTAAATAGTTCTGATCAAATTGCTTTCCAGAAGGATTATGCATATTACCCCTCTGCCAGGAGTATGAGAGTACTTTTTACCATATCATGGCCAGCTTTGAGGAGCACATAGACAATTTAAGGCTAGTAATGTATATTGCTAAATTGCTTCCTTTGAGGCCTTACACTGCCTCCTGCAACACAGGAAGGTATTACATGATTTTTAAAACCACTTGTCTCTCCTATCTTGCTCCATAAGATAACCATAAAATAATTGCAAATAACTGATAAATTATCTCTCAACCTATTTTCAGAATAATTTTAATTTAGAAAGATCAATCGCTAAGACTAAATCCTAATTAGAGGTTAGAAATATTAAATTAAAAATATTTTTAAATAAACTATTAACTCTCTTTAGGTTGGTAGGATTTCAGGTGACCTGAAAATACCCAAGCACAGCAGACAT
Organism: Indri indri; assembly: GCA_004363605.1. Lineage (NCBI taxonomy): Eukaryota > Metazoa > Chordata > Mammalia > Primates > Indriidae > Indri > Indri indri. The sequence goes on from RJWJ010002568.1 coordinate 6,904, forward strand.
CTAGTCTGGCATAGCACCCTTATGAAGCCAGTCCCTGCCTGGCTGCATTCATATATTCAACGAATATCTACAGAGCACCTACTCTGCATCAGGTACTGCTCTGGACACTAGAAATACACTGGTGAACGACACAGAGGTCTCAGGCATTAACCCAAAAAGTGCCACGGATCAGCCCTCTGTACACAAGATAAGGCTGCCTCAGAGAAACTGGCCCTAAGGAAGTGACCTTGAGCTGAGTCATGGAGGGCAAGTAAGGTCTGACCAGACCAAGGGCAGGGATAGTGGTGGAGGGACAGATGGCAGCTTTCCAGGCAGAGTGACTGGCCTTGAGCCAGGAGGGAACTTGGGCCACTTAAGGAACTGAAAGACAGTGTAGCTTTGAGTCAAGCTCCTGGAACTACGGCCAGCCAGACAGCCTCAAGGCAGGTCTTACAGGGCCTTGTGGACCATGCTAAGCAATTCACACTTTTTCCTAAGTGCAGTGGGAAGCCACTGGAAGGAATTTTAGTAAGATGTGCTACCGTACCATTTGGGTTTTAAAAGCTCACTACGGTGGCAGGATATAGAATGGCTTAGAGGAGGCAAAAAGTGGATGAGAGGAGACCAGTGAAGAGCTCATTGATAGCTGAGAGATGACAGTGGCTGGGACCAGAGCAAAGGCAGGGGAGATGATGAGAAAAGCACTGTCTTGAGACATATTTTGTTATTAGAATAGTCAGGATGTGATAATGGACTGGGGGTGAGGGATGAGGGAGAGGAGGTGTCGAGAACAACATAAAGGTCTATACAAGGGTGCAGACGGTGGTGCCATCACTGAAAGGAGGGGCAAGTTTTGAAGGGACACTGTTACTGATTTGGGCTTGTTGAATTGGTGGGAATCTGAGATACCAAAGTGGAGTTGTTATGTTGGCTGGAGTTTGAGCTGAAGATAAAGCCAGGGAGTCCACCCATGTGTAAGTGGAGCCATAGAAAGATAGAAGAGATTGCCCAGGAAGAGCGAGAGTGAGATGGGAAGAGGTCCAAAGGGCCCCAACACCAAGATGTGTGGTGCAGGAGGAGGAAGCACAGAAGAAGAAAGCGAAGAAGGTCCCCAAGATAAGAGAGAAGACAGCCGAGCATGACGCCATGGGCTATCATGAAGGAGGAAGTGGTCAGATACTGCCGATAGGTCAAGTGGGGAGAGAACTCAGAGCATCCGGCAGGCTTCCCCAAGCTGGGGTCATGTGAGGTGGAAGCAGTGTCAGTGCAGTGGCAAGACCAGGAGCCAGACTGTGTGGATTTAGCATCTCAAACCACGGTACTCCTCTCTCTCTATTGACTGCCATGTCAAAGGGACATCTCTGCTCCCAAACCTGTTTGCAACCACTAACCTGCAAGTTTCAATCATAGCTGCATGTTGTGAATGTCTGCATTCACAAGGGTTCAGATGTTTCTACTTCAATACTGAATGGACTTCTTTAGGGACAAAGGAATTACATGAGAAGAACCAAACAACATGATGGATGAACTATTTATAGGCTCACCCTACATGTTTATGACACATACAAGTAGTTTTAATAGACAGAACAGACTAAATTACCATATATGCTACAAAGATGTCATTCAGGGCTCATTTAATTACAATTCCTTCTTATTTATGAGTATGTGAAGGCAAAGCCTCGGGCCTGACCTTATTTCTCAGCATGTTTTGCACTAGCCCAGTTTTGAAGGTCTCAGTGGTCCTCACCAGGCCCTTAAGCTGTCCTTCAGTCAGACTCTATCTAGAAGCATGGGCCCAGGAAGGCTCAATTTAGTTTCTCATGTACAAAGTTTCCACCTTTGCTGCTGCTATTTTATTTTGGTCTCCCTTTTATGTTCTCTCCATGTTCTGAATATGGATGTTTCACATTATACTGCTAAGTATTTTCTCTGACATTAAAAAAGGATTCCATTTTAATTTTTATTTTTTTGGTTGAATTTAACCTGAGCTGTACTTGGTTTCCCCTGCAGAGCTGAGAATGCCACATATCCTATTTGTGCAGCTTCCTCTATATGTCATTGACCCTATGTCTTCATTGGGCACCAATCTGTTGTGATAAGCTCAGACTCTACATCCTCTAAGGTCAATTGCTTGGCCTGTTTAGCCCAACTTGTTGCCAATTTTTTTTTTTTTTTTTTGAGATAGTCTTGCTCTGTTGCCCAGGCTAGAGTGCCATGCGTCAGCTAGCTCACAGCAACCTCAAACTCCTGGGCTCAAGCGATCCTCCTGCCTCAGCCTCCCGAGTAGCTGGGACTACAAGCATGAGCCACCGTGCCCGGCCTGCTAACTCTTAATGATCAGGAAATGTTACTTTCAAATCCTGTTTACCAGGACTCTCTTGAGAATGCTGGAGATCTAGCAACACTACTCTGTGGTATTAATGAGCTAGGGCTGAGAGCAGCTCTTCACTTTAGACAAGGCCTATGTGCTTTAGTTCACCATTGTCCCCACCACTTCCTAAAGGTGCCTGGTACTGAAACCAAATAACAATTGCCCTTTTCATCACTCCTGTATTATTGATTTTCTTCTATTAGAGGTAAAAGTGAAATATTTAATGTGCTCATATTTTATCAAAAGTGGGAAAATGGGCTGGACATGATGGCTCACACCTGTAATCCTAGCACTTTCAGAGGCCAAGGCAGGAGAATCGCTTGAGGCCAGAGTTAGAGATCAGCCTGAACCCCATAGCAAGATTCCATGTCTACAAAAAATAGAAAAATTAGCTGGGTGTGGTGGCATGTGCCTGTAGTCCTGGCTACTTGGGAGGCTGAGGCAGGAGAATCGCTTGAGCCCAGGAGTTTGAGGTTGCTGTGAGCTAGGCTGACCCCATGGCACTCTAGCCCAGGTGACAGAGCAAGACCCTGTCTCAAAAAAAAAAAAGAAAAAAGTGGGAAAATGTAAAAGCAATAGAGACAACTAGACAACCACATATTTCATTTTTTGTTGTTCTTTTAAAATCTTATTGTAAATTAACAATTTATAATTGTATATATTTATGGGATACAAAGTAATGTTATAATTTAAGAATATATGTAGAATAATTAAATCAAGCTACTTAACATATCTATCACCTAAAATACTTAGCATTTTTTGTGGTGAGAACGTTTGAAATTTTAGCAATTTTGAAATATAAAATACACTGTTAACTATATTCATTATGCTGTACAGTAGATCTCAGAAATAAAACTTATTCCTCCTGTCTGAGATTTTGCACCCTTTGACCATCATCTCCTCACTTTCCCCACCTCCCAGCTTCTATAACCACCATGCCACTCTCTGCTTCTTTAATTTTGATTGTTTTAGTTTCCACATATAAGTGAGAACATGCAGTATTTGTTTTTCTTTTCTTTTCTTTTCTTTTTTTTTTTTGAGACAGAGACTGGCTCTGTTGCGCTGGCTAGAGTGCTGTGGCATCAGCCTAGCTCACAGCAACCTCGAACTCCTGGGCTCAAGCGATCCTCCTGCCTCAGCCTCCCGAGTAGCCGGGACTACAGGCATGTGCCACCATGCCCGGCTATATATATATTTTTAGTTGTCCAGATAATTTCTTTCTATTTTTAGTACAGACAGGGTCTCGCTCTTG
>RJWJ010002568.1:10605-87128 GCA_004363605.1 Indri indri
GAATTTTTTTTTTTTTTTTTTTTTTTGAGACAGAGTTTCACTCTGTTGCCTGTGCTAGAGTGCCATGGTGTCAGCCTAGCTCACAGCAACCTCGAACTCCTAGGCTCAAGCGATCCTTCTGCCTCACCCTCCCAAGTAGCTGGGACTACAGGCATGCGCCACCATGCCCGGCTAATTTTTTCTATATATTTTTAGTTGTCCGGCCAATTTCTTTCTATTTTTAGTAGAGACAGGGTCTCGCTCTTGCTCAGGCTGGTCTCGAACTCCTGAGCTCAAACGATCCTCTCGCCTCAGCCTCCCAGAGTGCTAGGATTACAGGCATGAGCCACCATGCCCAGCCTCAATTTTCTCCTTTATAAGGCTGAATAGTATTCTATTGTGTGTACAGTCCACATTTTCTTTACCCATTTATCTGTTGATGGACACTTAGGTTAATTCCATATCTTGGACATCATGAACAGTGCTAAAATGAACATGGAAGTGCAGACATCTCTTCAACATACTGATTTCAAATCTTTGGGTAAACACCCAGAAATAGGATTGCTGCATCATATGGTAATTCTGTTTTTAGTTTTTTAAAGAACCTCCATACAGTTTTCCATAATTTATATTCCTACCAACAATGTACAAAGGTTCTCTTTTCTTCACATACTCACCAACATTTGTTATCTTACATCTGTCTGGTAATAGCCATTCTGACAGGTGCAAGATAATATCTCACTGTGGTTTTAATTTGCATTTTCCTAATAATTAGCAATGCTAAATATTTTTTCATATATCCATTGACCATTTTGCATGTCTTCTTTTGAGAAATGTCTATTCAAGTCCCATGCCCATTTTTTAATTGGGCTTTTTGTTTTATTGCTTTTGAGGGGTTAGAGTTCCTTAGATATTTTGGATATTAACTCCTTATTGGGTGTATGGCTTACAAATATCTTCTCCCAATCTATAGATTGTCTCTTCTTGCTGTTAGTTGTTTCCCTTGCTGTGCAATTACATGATTAGTTTCATGTAATCACATCTGTCTATTTTTGCTTTTGTTGCCTGAAGTTTTGGGGTCAAATCCAAAATATCATTGCCTAACCATGTCATGTAGATTTTACCCTTATGTTTTCTTCTGGAAGTTCTACAGTTTATGGTCGTATGCTTAAGTCTTTAATCCATTTTGAGTTGATTTTTTATATTGTGTGAGATAAGGGTCCAATTTTATTCATCTGCATATGAGTATCCAGTTTTCCCAACACTATCGAACAGACCATCCTTTTCCAATTGTGTGTTCTTGGCACCTTTGTTGAAGATGAATTGACTATACATGTGTGGGTTAATTTCTAAGCTCTCCATTCTGTTCCATTGGTTAATGTGTCTATTTTTTTTTTGCCAGTACCATCTTGTTTTACTATAACTCTGTAGAGTAGTTTGAAATCAGGTAGTGTGATGCCTCCAGCTTTGTTCTTTTAGTTCATCATTGCCTTAGCTATTTAGAGTTTAGTGGTTCTAGATGAATTTTAGGATTTTTTTCTATTTATATGAAATATGGCATTGGAATTGTGATAAGGATTGCATTGAATCTGTAGATCGCTTTGGGTAGTACAGACTGTTTGAATCCATGAACACAGAATATGTTTCATTTGTGTCTTCTTTAATTTCTTTCATCAACATTTTATAGTTTTTAGTGTATAGGTCTTTCACCTTCTTGGTTAAATTTATTCCTAAGTATTTTTTATAGCTATCATAAATGGGATTGTTCTCTTGATTTTTTTTTTTTGATAATTTGTAGTTAATGTGTACAGTTGGCGCTTGAATAGTGCAGGGGTTGGGGTGCCAACCCTCCATGCAGCTAAAAATCTGTGCATATCTTTTGACTCCCCCAAAACTTAACTACTAATAGCCTCCTGTTGAACAGCTGCCTTACCTATAACACAATTGCTTAACATATATTTTGTATGAGATATGTATTATATACTATATTCTTACAATAAAGTAAGGTAGAGAAAAGAAAATGTTATTAAGAAAATCATAAGGAAAAGAAAAAATCTATTTACTGTTCATTAAGTGGGAGTGGATCATCATAAAGATCTTCATTCTCATCATTTTTATATTTGGTAGGCTGAGGAAGAGGAGGAAGGAGAGAGGATGGCCTTGCTGTCTCAGGGGTGGCAGAAGTAGAAGAAAATCTGCATATAAGTGGACCTACACAGTTCAAACTGTGTTGTTCAAGGGCCAACTGTAGAAACTCTACTGATTTTTGTGTGTTGATTTTGTATCTTGCTATTTTGTTTATTAGTCCTAACAATTTTTTGTTAGAGTCTTAGGGTTTTCTATATATAAGATCATGTCATCAGCAAAAAGTGACAATTTCACTTCTTCCTTTCCTATTTGGATGACTTTTATTTTTATCTATCTATCTATTTGTTTATTTATTTTTGCCTAATTACTCTGGTGAGGACTTCCAATACTATATTGAATAGAAGTGGTGGGAGTGGACATCCTTGTTCCAGATCTCAGAGAAAAGATTTTCAGTTTTTCACTGTCGAGTATAGTGTTAGCTGTGAGCCTAACATTAGGCCTTATTGTGCTGAGTTACATTCCTTCTATACCTAATTTGGTGAGGGTTTTTATCATGAGAGAATGTTGAATTTTGTCAAATGCTTTTCTGCATCTAATGAGATGATCATATTACTTTTGTCCTTCATTCTGTTAATGTGATATATCACATTTATTGATTCACATATGTTGAACCATCCTTGCATCCCAGGGATAAATCCCATGGGGTCATGGTGGATGATCCTTTTAATGCATTATTGAATTCAGTTCACTAGTATTTTGTTGAGAATTTTTGTGTCAAGGACATCGGCCTGTAATTTTCTTTTCTTGTAATGTACTTGTCTGGCTTTGGTATCAAGGTAATGCTGGCTTCCTAAAAATAGTCCCCTACTTTTACTGTACTGCAATCTGTCTTTCCCTTCAGATTCTTTAATATTTGTTTTATAAATTTAGGTGCCCAATGTTGGGTGCATATTTGTTTACAATCATTATATTCTCTTGATGAATTGACTTCTTTATCATTATATATTGTTCTTCTTTGTCTCTTTACAGTTTTTGACTTAAAGTCTATTTTGTCCAATGTAAGTATAGCTATCCCTTCTCTCTTTGGCTTCCATTTGTGTGGAATATCCTTTTCCATTCCTTCACTTTCAGTCTATGTGTGTCCTTAGATGTGAGGTGAGTCTCTTTTAGGGAACTGCATATTTCAAGACAAATAAGGAAAAGTGTATTTATTCGTGGAAGTGAATCATTTCTCTGACATCTGCCTTGCCCCTGAAAGTACTAAGTTTGTGACCTCTACTCTAAGAGGCCCTCAGTGGTTACATGTTTCTAGACTGACCAGTATATAGACCACTACATTTGTGGTCTCCCCTATCCCTCGAGTGTCAAGGATTCTCTGGTCTATGTTCTTTGTGGGGAGAGTAGAAGATATTTACCCTATGTCTGTGCTTTACAGAAAAACAACAGGCCATTTCCTCAGTGGTTATTTCCTGTTTTCCTTTCAAAAACATTCTTCTTCTCCCACAACTGTGGTTAATAACAAGAGGACAGAAATTGAAGTTTAGAAAGTTGGAGTTGTCCCAGTAAAATGTTTGTTATAAGCCTTTAAAATTTTTGAACTTGACTCAATGTCTTAGTTACATAAACACTTTTGCAAGAATCCTTAATCTTAACATACACCTAGGATGGATTGATACTCTCTGCCTCTCCCCACTTTAGAATAATTAATCCCTGGTACTTCTCAAGGATTCCCAGACAAGCATATTATAATACTCTCAAAGGCTTGAGACTGAGCAAGATTTAAAGCTTGTCCAGACTAAGAAGCAAATAAAGAATCAAGCTCCTTCATATTTCTCCACATTCTTCCTTCTCACCAGGATGAATGCTCTCAACTAAATCATGCAACTCAGTGTAGGAGTTAATGTCAGCAGTATCCAATTTTGCTTTTGACTCAGAAAGAAAGCTCTGAAGTTCACCTTTACCCCATTTAAAGAGCTTTAGAATTACAGGTATGATCCTGATAAAATGAAACCACTGAAGAATTCATATAATAAAAGGTCAATTCTTCTAAAAATAATATGTAGATGCACTGCAATTTCAATCAGAATCCAAAAGGGATTTTCTTGGGAACTATATAAAATAACTTTAAAGTTCATATAGAACAATAACTGCCTAAAAATCACCAAGGAGAAAAATCAGTGGGGGCAACTTGCTTTACTGGATGGTAAAACTTTCTATAAATCACTTATAATCATCATCATCATCACCATCAGAGCAGCCCTTTCCCAAAGGGATCTGTGACTATATACCAGAGTAAGTGGGGGAAAAGAAATACTCAGAACTCTCAAGGGTTGTGGCTACAAGGTCTGAGCTGGCACTGATATCTGGGGACCCAAAATACTATCCCGGCCCCAGGTTAGAGTACTGTCTCACAATGGGCTTCACCAGTCCATGGATCCACCCTTGAGATTATTTCCTCCACTCCCAAGTGCAAAATTGGGATAGATTCACTTAGCAGTTGGCAAATTCTCACATTGGTTCTAAGACCTATGGTGTGAGAGTCAATATGGCAGAAATGGCCAAATAGAAGCCCCTCATGCCCCTGATGTGTGTTGTCCTTTAAGGAGAGCAGCCACTATGTGGATGGGGTAGCAAACTGTCCTTACTGGAATAGATACTAATTCTAGTGATGAGTTTGCCTTTCCTGTGTGCACCACAATCCAAGGGCTTACAGATACCTGCTCTACTGGCATGGGAGTCCAGACAACATCAGACCAAGGGGCCCGTCTTATAGCAAAGGAGGCATGATAATTAGCATCTGGCCATGGAATCCATTGGTTCTGTTATACTATATACCTCACCACCTACAACCAGCCAGTCTAATAGGAGGATGAAATTTGTATTCATCGCAGTCCTTTGGGGGTATATGCCTTGGACCAGCAGACATCACATGGTGCTGTGTCTTCAGTGGCCAGAATCCATGGGCCTTGGAACCAGGAGTGGAAGCAGGATTAGTTTTTCTCATGCTTCCTAGCCCCAACATTCTCTCAAATGCACAAAGCTTTATGTGTATAGGGTTAGCCACCTAAATGTCCATTAGTAGATAATTAGTTAAATAAGCCATAGGACTTTATAGTACACTCAAATTATGAAATATGCAGCTGTTAGGAAGAATAAGGCATATCTCTATGTGTTGACTTAGAAAGAAACTCAAGATACATTGTTAAGTGTAAAAAGGTCATTACTGAACACTATATGCAGCATGATACATTTATATTTGTTTCTAAAGGTAATATATGTCCTTGTACAAGCACACGGCTCTTCTGGAATGATACATGAGCAACTGTGGTTGTTTGGGGGAAATGAGAATGAATACTGAAGCGGCAAGGTAGACTTTTCACTTTGCATTATTCTGTGCCTTCAAGATTTTTGGTTGATTGTTTTTTTTTACATAAACATATATTACTTTATCACATACATGGTTTAAAATGATTCACATAATTCCCTTCACTATATTATAAAGCCAAGATAAATTTTTTGAAGTTAGTTCAGAGAGTTAGTTAATAGTTCATCTTTGGGGATAAAAAAGCTATTTTCATTATGAAAAACGCTATTTTGATTACTAACACTATCCCCAGCCTAGAGGAAAATGCCCCTACAGCCCTCTCAGTGTTGTGGAGGAACCCTTCTGTAACACTCCTTTGGTAAAGGGAAGCTGCCTTGATACCACATTTCCTCCAAAGGCTGAGAACCTCGAGGCAGTCGCTTGGCTAAGGTCTTGTTTTGGGGATGGCTAGAGAAGGAAAGGGTGTGACAATGCAGAGTGGAGGAGTACTGAAAAAGCTGGGATCACTGGGTGGAGAGGTTGGGGTTCTGAAGTTTGTTTTAGGTTTGCTGGAGACCACATGGAGGGAACAGAATATGCCAGGCTGGTCCTCTAGCCAGAGACCTGGGCTAAGATTTTGTCTGGATTCCTCTCAAGACCCAGTATGGGCCAGAGATGCACACAGTGGATGCTTGATCTGTTTTATTGACTAATAAAAGCATGCAAAAAGTATTATGAAAGAAGGAATAGTACAATTGTGATCAAAATGAAAAATAACACTGACACAGCCAAAAATTAATGCACTAACGTACTGATATTGACAAAGCAAATTATTTGTTTGGTTTTTATGTGTGGTTGATAGCATCAATTGGTCTAGAAACTCTTACCTTTCATTATTACAACAGAAAGATAGATGGAGTTCAAAGATTTTCAACCAGGCAATTTTACCCAACAGTATTTTTACTAGAGGGCTTTTAAAGTTAATAAGCAACAAAGAAAGTTAATAATTAGCAAGCGAATATGCTTGTTGAAAGGAAATTTGTGGCCTAAACCATCAATCCTGCCAAATAAAAGAGTGAATTAAGACATTTAAAAAATTTAAAGTGCAAGACATAAGCCTGGTACATAAAAAATTTTCCATTCATTCCATATAAAAATTACTACCTTCTAGTGTGGTTTGAATGTTTATAATAACTGTATGTAACATAGGCTGTCACCTAGAAATTTTACTGGTTGGAAATAAAAATAAATTAAGTGGCAAAAAAAATCAACGGCATAATTATATTTTTATCAATGTAAATTATAAAATCCCTTATTCTGCCTCTTCCTGCTCTGCGATATTTTATTTTCTAGAGTCTAAGGTGTGCAGCAGGATGTCAGGAGCATTAGGACACTGACAGATGTTAGTATGTGCTTGATCTCCTTACAAGCTGGGTGTCTTTGAGAAGGTAACAAGCCAGCTTGTTGATTTCTGCTTCTTCTATTCTTAAAGTATTCGTGTGGCAGCTTTGTCACTTAGGAGTTCACTACACAGCAGGAATACAATCTTGCTAGATAAACACATCATGAGCTAATCCAAAAAATCTTCTAATAAACAAACAAAACAGTCTGTTACTATTTGCAGTGAGTATATTGTCTTGTAAAAAATAAATTAAACAGGTCTCCACTTGTTGAACAAATAGGGAGACTTTGTTTGGTTGCTATCATTGCAGGCAAGGGAATGCTCTGTTTTGTCGTCCATGCTATTGACAACCAGTTTACATAAACTCCCAACATCTATCTTTATGTTAGTAATGAACATCAATGGGCCAGATCTCTGCTGGTCTGTAGTGAGAACATCCGTACATAATGAAAGCTCTATGATCCAAAGGCCCCAAACTGGCAGCCTGTAGGCCAAATATTATCTGCAGATGTGTTTTATTTGGCCTGAAGAGTGTTTAAAGTTTTTTTAAAATTACTTGTCAACGTTGTAAAGTCAGGAGATTTCATTCTCACTAAAAGGAACCAGGGGTCACTGAAGAAATGGCTAATTCCAGGGCCGGCGCAGGATGAGCCTGGGACATTTTGTTGTGCCACACATTAAATAAGTGCTCAAAGGATGATGGACATCTGTTAGAACACAGGAGCTGGATCAAAGGATACCAAATGGCCAAACACATGACAACTTCAGAATCAAAAAGAATAATGACAGTGACAGTGTGTAACATGCTGAATTTAAAAAAACACATGAACCCACAGTGATACTAAAAAGTGTGTGTAGGAGGTTGGGGGGTAAAGGAAAAATCTTTTTTACCGAAAAATGATGGAACAAGTATCATCCATGGACATTAAAACCAGTGGGTAAGGAGCACACCTGTAGTTCCAGCTACTCAGGAGGCTGAGATGGGAGGATCAGTTGAGACCAGGAGTTTAAGGCCAGTCTAAGTAGCATGACAAGATCCCGTTTCTAAAAACAACAAAACTATTGGGTGAAAATTGTTGGGGAACAAGGTAGTAACACATTTTCAAAATATCACCCCACAGATGACTTTTGAATTATAAAAGGGAAAATGTTTTTGTACGATTGAGAAATATGGCAGACCCATCTTAACCAAAAGATTAAAACTGACAGCACCAATTACAGGACAAAATAACATCAAGTACTTCCTGATGGAAACCAGTGCGATGGACACAGCCTTACTCATGCAGTGTTCTTACTGAAAACATCTAACTTGTATCAAATCATTTGGAAACAGCCAGACAGTCTAAATGTAGGTACATTCTGCAAAACGGTTGGCCTGGACTTTTCAAAAATGCCAGTATCATGAAAGACCAAAACAAGAATAAAGAAGGTAGAAAACTTTCGGATTAAAGGAGACTAAAGAGTCATGGCAACTAAATGCAATACATAGTAACTGATTAGGTCTTGGATTTAAAGAAGTGACTATACATATTATTATATCACTGGTTTTATATATACAGTTATATGTAATATATAGTTCCTATTGTAACTATATATTCTTATATTATTAATATTTTATCATATTATTGGAATATGAGAAATATGAGCATAGACCATATATTAGATAATAGTATTGAGGTTGATGATAAATTTCTTGAGTGTGGAAATCATAATGTGGTTATATAGAAGAATGCCTTTGTTCTAGGAGATCCGTGCTAAACATTTAGGGAGATGGCTCAACCAAAAGGTGTGTGTGTGTGTGTGTGTGTGTGTGTGTGTGTGTGTGTGTTTAAGTGAGAGACAGAAAAGAAGTGCAGAAAAATTCTAACAGCTGATGAATGGATCAAGTTAGGAGTATGCAGGTATTCATTGTACTATTCTTTCCACGTCTATATATTTTGAATTTTTTTCAAAATAAAAAGTTGTAGGAAAAACAGCAGGAGATTTTATATAAAATTCTGATTTCCGGCTTTTTAAAAAAAGATCCTGAAAACCTAGCTCCCTTGCTGTCCGTGGAGCTGTCAGTGGCCTCCACGTGCGATGAGACCGAGGCTCCCATCTCCACCTCTCCATCTCGTTCTGCCTCAGCCTGCTTCACTCGTATATGTCAACAGTGTGATCCCCACAGACCCGCGAGTAGAGTTTGTAATCTCTTATAATCCGTAACAGAGAATGCTGAACATGGCAAAAACAATTTATAGACGTATGTTACTAATGTACTTCAATAAGCCAATTAAACAATTTGAAGAGGAGGGACCTAGAAATGGCCCTTATTAGCAACGGCAGGACTAAATTCTGAAAGATGTCACAGGATGTCCCACTGAGGTTTTTACTGAGTTGGGAAACTCTCCTTCAATGAATATACGGGGAACAGAAGGCTTTAAAAATTAAGAAAGCTCTAGTTAGAGTCTAATGCTAGGGAGCGTTTACATGGTACTGTGTCAGCATTCAGTGGAATGCGGGCCTGGCTCAGAGCACCTTCAGTTAAGCACTTAATGAATGCTTTGGATAAAACAGGGCACTGTGACAGTCCTACTTCCCACTGCATGTGCCCATCACCAGGATGGTAAATCGCCCAGCAGGATTTCTGGTCTTCTGTTCGAAGGCCCTGAGCTCCTCAGGGGAGGCTGTGTGAAGCGCTTTGCCTCCAGCGCCTCTTTGGTCCTAGTGCTGTGTTTAAATCCGCCCTTGCCTCCTTCCCACCGTGCTTTCCTCTCTCCTGAGCTGCTGCCCCTCTCGCCCTCCACTCTCCTGCCCTTGCACCTGTGAGGCTGCTCCGCTGCTGCGAGATGTTTGGCCCAAGAGCTCTGCTCTCCTCAGCAAAAGGTCAGTGAAGCAGAGCCAAACAGGGACACAAATCATGGAGATAAGGTGGGCCAGCTTCCAGGAGGCACTAGAGCTTGCCCAAGGTCACCCGACAGCTTTGAGCAGGATCAGAATCTGGAGTCCCTACCTGCGGCTCCCACCCCCATGCAGGCAGCAGGGAAGAGGGGTGCTCTGGATATTCTACAGGTTCTTACTCTTTGTGACCAACTAATATCAAATGGGAGCATATTTCTGGCACACAGTGCACTCAACTATCTCACCTGCCCACACCCCTTGTACCTTTTTTCATTTTGTCCCCCTGAAGAGTCTTTTTGCACATTTTTTCCTAATCACTTACTGATGAAATTTTAATACCACAAATATACTGTATATCTGTGTATGTCCTCTGTGTGTGTATCTATATATCTGTGCTTTGTACAATAAAAAAGTTAGACCTTTTCGCCCCCTGACCCAAGAACCAATTTCTATCCTCTTAGGGGTGATATTGTTCTCATTAAGAATGTCTGCACTATATTGTAATAATAAAGTTTCAAATGGACGTTTCCTCCCATGCTTATTCTCTTTTTCTTCTTCGTCTTTTTTTTTTTTTTTTTTTGGCTGAGCAGTACCCACAGTATCCCCCCATGCTTATTATTCTCATCTTTGTTGGTGGCAAACTGTAACTTTTTGCCAGCTTAAATAATCTATAGGACTATGGAATGAGAGTCAGAAAGAACTGCTATTCCAGCGAGAATCTGCATTCAGACTTTCACAGAAGCCACGAATCTCACAGCTAAGGCCCTACTGAAGAAAGGGCAGAATAAATTCTGAGGACCAGTCATCAGGAGACTTCAGAGTACGGTGCATGGTGTACCGTGATGGTTCCGATGAGGGCAAGCAGCAGGGCCTGGACTTGGGGACAGAGAGAACTGTGTCTGCATTCCAGCTTACTGACCAGGAGGCCTTGGCAAATCATTAACCATCCTGAATCCATTTGTAAAACAGAATAACAACATCCACGTTCTAAGTTGTTATTAGCGTAATCTGTGCATCCTAGGTAACGACAGTTGACAGTCTGCCCAAATCTACTGGGTCAACAGACCCTACCTGCCAAATGGCAGTATATGATTCCTTCTCCTGGTCTCTCTTGTTTTTCTTGTCTTCTAGAGGAAAAGTTGTCACAGAAAATGTCCTTGCTGCTGCCTTGACTGGAGCTGGTCTGATCTATTCTAATGTGCCCGTACCATCTTCCACAGGTGGAAGGTGTGCCCAGGTACCCCTGAGTGGCATTGTCCTCTAGTAGCATCTACTCTTTCTGTCACTGGTGGCTGAAATTCTTTCCTTCCTCTTCCAACAGTGCTACCACACAGCGAGAAGATTCAGCAGCATAGAGGCTTGGGACCTCAGTAATACAATTACTATGGGTTGGTTGGCTTGTATTTGTCTTAAACTACATGGCCCTTTCCTTACTGGATACATAGACATTCCCCAGGATGCTGGGTTGGGTTCAAGTGCACCCAGTTGCTTTATGCAGAAATCTATCCACTTTCCACCAAAGTGCCTGTGATACTCCAGCCTGTCATGCCTGACTTCTTGATTGAAGGCAATTTTCTTCCAGAGACCTTGACCTTCTCCGTTATCTGGCTTCTGTTATGACCACCCTACATTTCATCCAATATATCTTTAATATGTTTAAACCTGAGTTATGGAAAAGGGTTGAATTCTTTCCTGTACGGTTCATGTGTCATATGCAAATCAGAGGATGTCATATACCCTGGTGGAAGAAGTTCTACACCCACAGCTTGGGGCCAGCTATGGGTCCTGTTACATAAAGATTAAGGATAGTGCATGTAAAAAACCTAGCAACATTCCAAATAAAATAAGAGGTCACCTAATCTCCCAGATGGTCTATGCACTGGTTTTTTATTATGCTATTATATATATGTTTGGTCATGGCTCAGGTCTGTAACTCAAGTTTATGGCTCCAGCAATTCTCTCCCTCCTATAACATCGAGTTTTCTCTCTGCTGGATTAACACCATCGGCATACAAATATACTTATTTCTTCCATATTAAAAATAAGAACCACCTCAAAAACAAGAAACCCTCTCTTCATACCACATTTTTCTGAGCACCTACTGCCCCATTTCTTGGCTTACTTTTTTTTTTTGTTTTTAGACAGGGTCTCACTATGTCACCCAGGCTAGAGTACTACAGTGGCATCACCATAGCTCACTGCAGCCTCAAACTCCTGGGCTCAAGTGATCCTCCTGCCTCAGGCTCCTGAGTATCTGGGCTATAGATGTGTGCCACCATGCCCAGCTAAATTTTCTTTTTTTCTTTATTTTCTTTCTTTCTTACTTTTTTTTTTTTTGGTAGAGCCAGGGGTCTCACTATTGCCCAGGCTGGTCTTGAACTCCTGGCCCCAAGCAATCCTCCTACCTCAGTCTCCCAAAGTGCTGGGATTACAAGTGTGCACCACCATGCCTACCCCTGGCTTACTTTGATAATAAAACTCCTCAAAACTGTTGTCTGTCTCACTGTCTCCACTTTGCTCCTCCCATCTCTCTTGAACCCTCGCCGATGTAGCTTTCATTCCAACCACTCCACCCAAGCAGCTCTTGTCAAGATCTCAAATGACCCTCATATTTTCAAAGCCAGTGGCTAATCCTAAATCTATACTAATGGAGACCTTTGATACCACTGACCATCCCCTCATTTCTTCACTAAGCTTTTAAGAACTTAACATTGTTCTTGAGATTTTCCTACCTTGTAGTCACCCCTTCTTGCCTCCCTTGCTAGTTCCTCCTCATCTTTCTGACCCCCAAATGCTGCGGTGCACCAGGGTTCTGTCCTCAGTATCTGTCCTTCCATCCCCATCGTGATCTCACCCAGTCTTATGGCTCATGACTTCAAATACATTGATATGCTTCTGTCTCCAAACTTTGTATCTCCACCCTGGACTTCCCTTGAATGCCAGACTTGTGCCTCCTTGGATTGCAAGTCTCCTTGGATTCACATCTCAAACTTAACCCATCCAAAATGGAACTCCTGATTTTCTTTCCCCTAAATCTGCACCTGAGTTCTCTATCAGTGAATGATCTCTTCAGTCTTCCAGCTACTCAGGTCAAAAACCATGAAGTCATTCTTGATTGCTCATCCAACCATCAGACTCCTATGTGCTCTTCCCATAGAATAAACCGAGAATCTGCCTACCTCTCACCACCTCCACCGCGGCCACTCTGAGCCAAATCCCGTCACCTCACACCTGGTATATTCCAACAGTCTCCTAACTATGAAGCTAGAGCAACCAGCAGCTAGAGGAATACTCCTAGAATATAAGTCACATCAAGACTCCCATCTGCTCAAAATCTTCTGATGGCTCCTATCTCATCAGAGTAAAATCCACAGACCCTACCATAGCCCACGAGGCCCTCATGCCTGCCCCACTTAGCTCTCAAACTCCCTCTGTAACTCCCTCTAACTCCCTCTTCTGTGATCCTCACCCTTGCTGACTCTGCTCCACACTGACCTCCTGGAACACAGCAGAACATGCTAGGACCAGATCACTTGATCCTGCCATGGGGCCTGTGTACTCACCGTGCCCTCCGTCTGGAATGCTCTTCCCTTAGATAGCTGCCTCAGTCATCCCATGTTTCTTTCTGGCCTCTTTTCAAATGTCACTCATCGGAACCACCCTGTAAAGCAAGCCTCCCATCACCCTTTATCACCTCATCCTGCTTTATTTTTCACCACTTGACATATAATTATATTTTTTACTGCCAGTCTCTCTTTAGTAAGATGCAAGTTCATGAAGGCAGGAGCCAGCAACAGTGCCTGGTACATGCAGTTCTGTAAACACCTGCCAAATGAACACATGTCAACTATCTTATGCACAGGTGTTTTGTCAAAAACGCTGTCTGAAAATATTGAATTCTTTTCTTTTTTTCCTAATGGAAAGTGGTTTGCAAAAAGGTAGGATAGTTGCTCTGAGCTAAGGTTTTGCTATAAAATTTTATTACTGTCACTAGAATGGTATTTCATTTGTCCTTAAAGTATGAGTTGACTAATTTTAACTGGAGCAATTGCTTATTTTTTAAAAAGCCTAATTATATAACCTGGAAATTTATGATTCAAAATTAAAACACTAAAGAGTTCACTGCAGTGGGGCCTCTTGGTGAACAGTGAATCATATCAGTTTAGGAAGCAGTTTATTAGCACAAATTGTGAATTTGTCTCATAAAAAACGGTTACTTTTTTTTTCAAATGGCATGAAATAATGGTATTTTGAAAAGTGTTTCAAAATTTTCAGAAAAAATCTTTTCTAAAAATCTTAGCAAAATAGTTTGATAATAATTATCATCCTCCTCAAAAGCATTTACAATGGACAGCTACGTCTTCATAGATGCTTTCACACCAAGAATATGAAGCACTATAGATGTGCTGCCTTGAAAATTGCCCAGCTGATTTCTGGAAAATTCACTCCCAGACCCAGATCACATCTGCTTAAGAGGAAACAATTATAGTTTTGTTTCTTTTTTTTTCCTGAGACAGAGTTTCACTCTGTGGTCCGGGCTAGAGTGCCGTGGCGTCAGCCTAGCTCACAGCAACCTCAAACTCCTGGGCTCAAGCGATCCTCCTGCCTCTCATCCTCCCGGGTAGCTGGGACTACAAGCATGCGCCACCATGCCTGGCTAATTTTTTCTATATTTTTAGTTGTCCGATTGATTTCTTTCTATTTTTGGTAGAGACGGGGTCTCACTCTTGCTCAGGCTGGTTTTGAACTCCTGAGCTCAAACAATCCACCTGCCTTGGCCTCCAGAGTGCTGGGATTACAGGTGTGAGCCACCGCACCCGGCCAACAACTATAGTTTTTAAAAGTGTTTGATGGCAACTATTGGACATTGCTTTAAATTGTTAAGTAAACAGTTTAAAAAACATACAAGGAATTCCCTGAGGTTGGATCCAGGCCAAATTCTACTATAATATAAAATCCACGGGACTATTCCCTTACAGGGAACTGGAATTATAGCACTGATATTTCATTGTGTCAGATACAGATCCTATAATAGGACATCACTTGATCAACAAATGATGTCACCATTTTCATTAATGGGTAGTGAAATGAGAAAAATAAGGACAATGCTACACACACACACACACACACACACACACACACACACACACACTTACACCCATGCACTCACAGACACCAAAGAAATATATGTATACAGATAAAACTAGATGTTAGTTATAGTTGTCAACTACTCTCTCTGGAAGGACTGCGATTTTTTTCTAAAACTGTGTCTTTCCCAGTTTTTTATTTTAATATTAAAATGTCCTTTTTTTTAGGAAGTGATAGTGATAGTAGTTGATAGTTGGTTTTTTAAAATGCTGACAACCTTATTCCAATTTGTAAAAAGAAAAACATTTTTTTGAAATTGTATTTGTCCATGAAATCCAAAAGTCTACAAATGACAGCTTTCTAATAAAAAAAAATCTTGGCTAGCTTCCCATCTTTACAGAAGAAAGCCCAGTTCCTTAGCTTGGCATTCAAGGCCTCTCACATCTGGCCTCAGCCTACCTTTCTTTCCTTCCTTGCTGTGATGGGGGTGATCTGGGGGTTAGCCTCTCCCAGTACTCACCTGCCTTGGCTAAGATCATTGAGGCACCTTCAGCCTCAGTCCTCCTAGTTCCTGAGTTTGTTCTTGCTTAGCATGGGTCATAAAGCCCCAGCTCTATGAGGGGTGTGCCAAGGAAAACCCTAGGAACTCACTGAGCCACTGAGCTACATCCTTTGCCTGGGCCCACCTAACTGTGCTCTCACAGTTTAGAATTCCTCTTTCCCTTGGGCACTAAATTCCATCTCATAGAAGCCTTAAAACACTTGCCTAGACCTCACTGGTTTCTTATTCTCAGGGACTAGAACATGACCCCTGGAGTCAGGCTCCAAACCCCATAGGCCACCCAGAACCATGGTGCAGCTATGTGCTAACTAACCATCCCTAGACCTGTATTCCAGGAAACTCTTCATTCACCCCCACCCCCTGGCTACAGGATCCTGGCTTCCTACCTCCTTCTCTGCCAGCCTGTTAGTACCCACCAAGCATCTTGGCCAAGACTTTGGGTTTAGTGCATGTGTTCCCTCAATATACTGTGCTTTCTACTTATGCACCTTTTTCTAGGATAGACTGTTTGCCCTGAATATCTTATCTCTCATTCCATGCCTCCCTAAACATTTCAATGTCTGGCTCAAACATGCCTCCAAACCCTTTATTTTTATCATACAGCAAGCATTTAGAGAGTTCTTGCCAGGCATGGGTACACAGGTAAACGACACTGGCCCTGCCGATTGGGAAGCCAGTACATCAGGAGTGAGAGCTGAGGGGAAATTTGCCTTACCTCTCTTTCAAGAGTTGAGCTTCTGAAAGACAAGGTACAACTTTGTATAAACATTGTTTTAGGCACAACTGGGGCTCTGTAAGTATTAACAAATAAATAAATGGAAAAAATATGACTGTTTCATATACCCTCAATTCACTTATTCAACTGTTTATTAAGTACTTATTTTGTGTTAGAAATATCATCAAATTCTGAAAAGTTAGGGCTTGAAGGGACAGACTCTACCAATAATCAAGTCCCACCACCTCATATAGATCCCGGGTGTTGACACCTGTGCACTTGAGAGTGGGGTGCCGTGTGCTTTGAAATCAGGCTCCTGTGCACACAACCCTAACCTTGAAAGTACATCAATATTGAATTTAGAGAACACACCTGACTTCAGAATTTACTGGTAACACCCACCTTTCCAAAGAGCTTATTTTGTTAACTTTTTTTTTTTTTTGAATCCAACAGTCACATTTTTTTGGAAGCCTAGTGCTAACTAGTGTGCTTTGGGGCTATAGAGATACAGAGGCAAGGTCTCCATCCCGGAGAAACTCAATTCAGGGAGCTATACCGGCAAACATAGTATTGATAGTGTGGTGAGAGGTTTGAGAGGGGCATTCACAAGTGACCTTCGGAATCAGAAAAAGAGTATCCCTGCTAGAAATAGATTTTCTTTGGAGTAAATGAATGCTTTGAAATGCAATTACCACCTTCTTCCCTAGGGAAAGCCTGAGAAAATGAAACTGCCTATAAGCCCAAGAGAAATGGTGATAACCTCTCCCTGTGTATAGAAGAGGGCTAGGGCAGTGGGGTGGTCAGACACTGCTAGTCTCGCCCTCCCCAGCACTCCACCAGGAGGCTGTGGAAGCGTCCTCTCACAATAGATAACATCCTCCTAATAAAGAACACGCCGAGCCCAAATAGAGATGTTTTCCCAATATCCGCCCATTTTAATTTATCCAAAGCCTGCTACTTCCCATTCAGGTTCCTTATCTAGAAGTGACCCCACAGGCTTAATCCATGGGGGAAAGATTTTTAGGGAGGCCTGGAGAAAATGGAGAAGCAAGAATAAGAGTAAATCCCCGGGAAGTCTCATTCATCTCTCACTAAGCTGCTCTTCCCTTGTCACACGGTGTGTTATACAGGTCAGAACGCAGAGGCTATGACTGAAGCAAAGTTAGCCCCTGTTGTATTCATTGCATGTCTCATTCTACATTGCGATTTGGATTTCATCTTCACAGAAGTTCAGAAAAGGAGTCTTTCCATTTGAGGAAAAAAACACTTTCAGCTTGTGATAAGCAACTCCCCCCACCCCCATATCATGGTATCCCAGGGTTAACTAAAAAACATTTAAAACGTGATCATTTCACTTCTTTAAGAAGAAACCTTCTTTTAGGACATTTTGATGCTCAGTAGATACATGTGAGGTGTAATGAAAACCTGCCAGCTTCCTAGCAGTATGAAAATAGGTGAATGATTAAGTCTCTTAATAGGCTGAGAATGCCAACAGAAAAGAGCGCAGAAGTTTAAAAATCAACAATGCTAGCAAAATTGAGTTGTTCTAAGTTCCTGTACTATCAAAGCGTGATGGCTCTTGAAAATCTAGCTCTGCAGGTGATATGGGACAGACGCTATTGGGAAGAAAAATAAAACAAAATTAAAATATCCCACAGCATCTCTAAAAGTGAATACCACCTTACCCTGCATTTATGTTTCTGCTTCCTAGACCATTACAAAGTGACTTGCGCACAGACATTCCATTTGTGTCACTGAAGTCAAAAGGCCACGAAGGAAGGAGATGTAACTGTGTCCCAAGGTGTTCATTTAACTTAACACCGCTCACTTAACTTTTTTAATTCCTGAAAATTCACTTTAAAGAAAAGGTGACTTAATTACCTTGAGCATGCGGATTTCCCGACGGGCGATTTTCTTTATGACAGGGTCATCTTCTGATTCCAGAAACCTCTTGATGGCCACAATCTGACCCGTGTCCCTGTTTCTACATTTGAAAACATCTCCATAGGAGCCTTCTCCAATTTTCCTAATTTTCTCATACTTCTCCATCACAGAAGAATAAATCTTAATATGAATCTTCACATAGTTTGAAAATGTCGCTTATTAAATATTGGTACCAAGGGACTGAACTAGAGCCCCACACAACGACGAGTCTTTGTCAAGGACCTAGAAGAGAACAGCACTTGTTAAAAAATGAGGAAATGGACCCAGGTCTTTAGAGACTCATCCCCTCAGCAATGGCAAGCGGTTAGGGATAATAGCCTAGATTTAGCTGCTTGGGCAACCCAATTTTAATCGCCTGTAAAATACACTGCAAGTTACAATGCAACCCGTCATCCTGAAGCGAGCAGAGTTGTAAGATAATCCATCTTTTTAATGTTATAGTGCATCGGATCTAGGACACATGAGCTGGCTGCAGAACGGGAAAGGCTGAGGGCTTCCCCGGTTCTAATTTCGGGTGTCACTTCCCTCAGCAAGAAGACACCTCCCGCTTCCCGCGGGGCGGCGGCCAGGCCCAGGCCGCAGGGGACCCCCGGGCCCTGAGGCGCCCGCCCCGCGCCCCTGCCGCGCACTCCGGGCGCGGGCCGCGAGCTGGGGGAGCGGGGCCGCGGGAAGACGCCGCCCGCACCTCCCGCCGGCGCCCGGTCCGCGCCGCGCAGCCTCGAGCGGCGCCACGTGGCGGCCCGGCCCGCAGGGCCCCGGCCCTCGCCTCCTTCCCTGCCCGGACTCACGGCGCCGCGGCTGCCTGCGCCGGGCCGCGCTCCCGCCTCGCCGTCTCTCGCCCGACGCGGCTCGGCCGCGATCCCCATGGGAACCGGCCCCCGCCGCGGGCCGGCCTGGGCGGAGCCGCCGCGCCTCAGCTTCCCGCCCGGCCCCGCCGCGTCCTGGCTGCAGGGAAGGGCCCCGGAGGAGCCGTCCTGACGGCGGGCCCGGGGTCCTGCACGTCCTTCTGGCAGGAGAGCAGACCTGCAAGATTTGCAAACTCCCGCGGGTCGTGAAAAATGCAGCTTCTGACAGTGTCTTCTGGGAAGACGCTTGTGCCAGGAACCTCTCTCCTATGTGGGCTGCGTTTCTCTGGGGATAGCCATCCCACATCTTATAATACCTGTGGTTATTCCTTTATATTCCCTACCAGCCTGTAAACGCCTCGTAGGCAGCTCCTGTGTCTGTCCTGATCAGTGCTGTTCCGTCAGTGAAGGAATGGGAGGGACAAGGGAGAAAAATAAGAGGAAGGTACGATGGCTGCAACTGGTTAAAGTCAGCACTTACCCATCAGCAGGAAGGGTTCCTCCGCACTGGGCTTTCTGATGTGGGAGGTGGAATTCTAGGTTCCCTTCCCCTCATACTCTACCCATCGATTCCTACTGTTCGGGTCTGAGCACAGTGGCGGGAAGTTGACGGACCTCGGGAAATCATGAGATAAGGTAAACTGTCGCGGGCAGACTGCCTCAGCACTTTGTCATCCATCCCATTCCAGATGCCTGGTACCCACGTCGAGTGCTTGCCCTGGAAGCAATACCTGAGGAGAGAAAATTAACACCCCGTCTGGTGGCAAGTCTGGTGGCAGGCAGCGTGGGCTACATGGAAATCTAAGTAGGGTTCAGGGAGGAGAGAGGGTTGGTGTCTGCCTTGGACATAGAGTAGCAGCATAGAGATGGGTGGAATCTAGGCATGGCCTGGAAGTGGTCTGCCAACCTCTCAGAAATCCTTTGCAAATGGCAACCACTGATCTGTTTCCTGTCTCTATAGTTTTGCCTTCTCCAGAATGTCATATAAACGGAATCATACAATATGTAGCCTTTTGAGGATGATGGATCCCCCCACCACCACCTCCCTCCAGGGAGTTTTCAGATGAGACCGCAGCCGCAGCTGACAAGGTGTAAGTTCAGCCTTGTGAGACATCTTGAGCCAGAGGCACCCAGCTAGTCGTACCTTGATTCCTGACCTCTAGAAACTGTGAGATAATAAATGTTTGATATTATGTTATATAACATTGTATACATAACACAGAAACCTTTTATCAGGTAGAGTTCTCTTTACCTCCTAGTTTGCTTAGATGTGTTTTTGTTTTTCAAAAAATCATGAGTGGATGTTGAATTTTGTCAAATGTTTTTCTCCATCTATCGAGGTGACCATATGATTTTTCTTATGTAGTTTGTTGATACAGTGAATTGCATTGATTTTAAAATGCTGAACCACCCTTTCATTTTGGGATAAATCCAACTTATTTATAATGTTCTATCATTTTAATATATTGCTGGATTTGACTAGTAATTTTATTTTATTTTATTTTTTTAAGAGACAGGGTCTTGCTCTATTACCCAGGCTGGAGTGCAGTGGTGTGATCATAGCTCACTGTAGACTCAAACTCCTGGGTCAAGCTATCCTCTTGCCTCAGCATTCTTAGTACCTAGGACTATAGTCATGTGCAACCATACCTGGCTAATTTATTATTATTATTATTTTTTGTAGAGACAGGGTTTCATTACATTGCCTAGGCTGGTCTTGAACTCCCGGCCTCAATCAATCCTCCTGCCTTGGCCTCCCAAAGTTGATTAGTAATATTTTGTTGACGATTTTTACATTCATGTTTTTGAGAGATATTGATCTATAGTAATGTCTTTGCCCAGTTTTGGTATGAGGGTAATGCTGATCTCATGAGTTGAGAAATGTTTCTTTTTCTATTTTCTAGAAAAGTTTACATTAAATTGTTATTATTTACTCCTTAAATATTTGGTAGAATTTGCCAGTAAAGCCACCTAGGCCTGGGGTTTTCTTTGTTGAAATGATTTTAAGTACAAATTCTATTTTTTTAAATAAAATATAGGACGTTTGAAGATACCTTTATCTTCTCAAGAAAGCTTTGGTAGTTTGTGTCTTTCAAGGAATTTGTCTCTTTCATCTAAATAATTAAATTTATTGGCATTAAGTTGTTCAGTATAATAATATTACAATATTATCCTTTTAATGTCTGTAGGGACTATACTGATGTTCCCTATTTCATCCTTGATATTTGTGTTTTTCTCCTTTTTTCTTGTCAGTTTGGCTGAGGCTTAATTTTGTTGAACTTTAAAAGAACCAGCTTTTGATTTAATTGATTTCCTCTATTGTTTTCCTAGTTCATTGATTTTATCTCTTTATTATTTTCTTCTTTCTGCTTGCTTTGCTTTTTGCTGCTTTTTCTAGTTTTTTAAGATGGAAGCCTAGATCATTAATTTTAGATCTTCTTTTCTAATATAAGCCTTTAATGCCATAATTTTTCCTCTAAGCACCACTTTAAATACATCACAGAAATCTTGATATGTTGTATTTTCATTTTAATTCAGTTCAAAATATTTTCTGATTTCCTTTGTGACTTCCTATTTGACTCATGGATTATTTTGAAGTGTGTTATTAATATTTAATTTGCAACTATTTGAGAATTTTCCAGATGTCTTTCTGTTACTGATTTCTAGTTTAATTCCATTGTTTTCAGAGCACTCACTTTGTATGATTTAAATTCCTTGAAATGTTTTGTTTTGTTTTATGGCTGAGAGTATGGTCCATGTTGGCAATTTTTTTTTTTTTTTGACAATTAAAACAGATATTTTGAAATGAAGTGAAAAAGTCAGTGTGAATTTCTCCAGAGCTATCATGTCTAAAGTTCATACCAGGTTAAATGAAGTTAGTCTGGAAAATCAACTTTATGGACTCTACAAGGTTCAGCACCCAAGGACCCTGGAATTGTGCCAAGCCTAGTGGTAGTTAAAGTAGGAGCCAGTGCACTAGTCATTTATGCCCAAGTAGCAGTGAACCAGAAAGGCAGCGCGACTTGCAGCTGCCAGTTGTTTTGTTTGGAGGAAGCTGAAGCAAAATATTAGAGAACAACTTTGAAAGGGAGACAAACAGTTGATGTCACCATTTAGCAAAAAAGAGAGAAGCTACCATGGCCTCTGTACTGTCAAATTGACAGTCCTCTCAGCCGGCAGATCTGAAACTGGTTTTGATACCACAGAAGTGTAACTCCTGGATATTAATAGGGTAGCTCTTGGAAAGCTGCAAAATGGTCTGATATGTGGGGTCTTTGTCTTAAACAAGTGCAAAGGACAGAGAAACAAAATTATTTTCCATTATAGTAATCTCTTCTTTGCAGCTCTGTATAATTAGTGAGAATACCTCAGTGTCTCTGTAATAGCACGAACAATACTATGATATTTTAATTATGTAAGGAAATAATAAACATTCAGTAGAGTAATACAGGGTAACAGAATGAGCCTGGAAATTGGAGTCAGGACCGGGATTTCTACCTTCTTACTGGTGTTTGATCCTGTACGAGATAATTGATATTGCCTATACAATAACAAACAACCTTATTTAATGAGTGCTTACTTCATAGTAGGCATTATGCTAAGAATGTTTTATACATAACCCTCACAATAACTGTAAGAGATAGGCATTAATGTTATTCTGAGGTTTCAGATGAGAAAATCGAGTCAGAAAGGATAAGTAACTTGCTTAAGGACCCAAAGGTAGTCAGGCGAAGTCAAATTGGAATGCGCCTTTGCTCCTGACCATTTTGCTAACACTACCTAATGCACTTGGATGGTTGTCAGGATTTTTGAGTTAATGTATAGGACATTGGGAGTTGGCCCAAAGTACTTATTATGTACAATGCAACACCCTCCTTTTTTTTTAAGCTGCCAGGAAGATGAGTCACATTGTGCTTCCTTCTCGTGGTAGTTCAGGACTTCATCTGTGTGCAGCTCCAATACACAGGAGAATGAACCTCCCTGAGGTTGGGCAGACCACTGATGCCTCATCTCAGCGCTGAAGCCGGGGGCAATGCTTGAAGCTTTGTTTTTGTTTTTCGGTTTTTGTTTTTTTCCCTCCAATTATGTTTCTTGCAAGGAAAAGGGAGTTGAGTCACTGTCAGCTTAAAATGATACTATACAGCAGCTTGAGGAAATACTCGAATTTACTTTCTCTGCCTTTAAGTGGATTTGGAAAGGAAATTGTTTCCAGGGCGCATACTGACAATAGTTAATTACAATTTAGGGACACTTCTGTTTCAGGCTCAATGTCCACATTATCTCTAATCTTTACAACAATCTTACATGGATTTATTAACTGGCTGGAATTATTAACTGGCTCATTTTGTACAACTAGAAGCTGAGGCTCCAAGAGATTGATCATTGTAGACAAAACCACCCTGCTATCAAGGCTAAAGACAGGTTTCAAACCCAACACTGCCTATTTCCAAAACCTACGCTCTGGCAGTGGTGAATGGAGTTAGAACAACTAAGAATGGCTTGAGAAAGGGCCTCTGTCCTCGGATGCCCCGGAGAGCTCACAGTGGGGCTGACCTGCTGGTCTAATCCTGATACCCAACGACCTAAAGAGAAGCCAGAGGCCAGCCGTGTTCTTCTTGACCAGTCACTGGTAAAACTTTACGAAACCAGGCATGGAAATTACTTTCTCCCTTATCTGGAGATAGGATAGACTGGTGAATAAGTGTAAATATTGGAAAATCCATTTAAATTTAAAAAGAGCCTGTCATCACTAACTTTATATGTGGGCCTAGCCAACAATAAAATAAAGTATTTTTATCCCCTAATTAACATAACCTTAGTTGTTTTGTCTGTATTTATTGTACTTCATATATGGCAAATCAATCCTTTTGAAGTACCTTTCCTTCTAAAAGCTTTCTTTGTTTCTGTTTTAACAACCTCAATACTTTTTTGCATTTCCAGGTTTTAAAAGATCCACCCAATACTTTGATCAACAAACCAAATGCCATGAGAGCTCAACAATATTAACACTAAAAGCCTGGAAGGTTTATGTGGCCAGCCCTGAGCTACCAGTGGGTGAGTCAATGAATACAATCCTTCTTCAGGAAGTCTCAAAACTTCAAGGTATAGATCTATTTGCCACTTTGGACAGTTGGTTGCTAACCATACTTAATCATAAACCAATTTGGGGACATTTTTGAGCTATTAATGACTTTGGAATCATATTCTAGGGAAAAGTCTTTTAAAAGGTAAATTTATGAGATCGAATAAATAGGAGAGAGCATTCATTACTTTCTGAATTTCAGCTTAAACTTGTGACACAGAAAGAGCAGCTTGGAAAGCAAGCTTTTACGAAGTGCTGACATGTGCCAGATGCCCTGCTGGGCAGTGGAGACTAAGAAGTGACCTCAACATCGAACACTGTGTCAACACGCAGACCGAGTTCTCCTGCCTCCTCTCTCCGGGGCTGTCCTCCATGGAGGAAACTAGATAGGAGAACTTGGAGGGCTGGTGTTTACATTGTACTGTTGGTTTCTGAAAACATTTCACAAGGGTCTGTGAAGGAAAGAGGGCATATCTGGCATTCGAGGAAACATACAGAAAATTTAAATGACTTGTTTAGAGTCAAGAAGCAAATTTGTGGCAACGGACAGGCCTAGGGTCTCGATTTTGAGTTGTATTCTTTTCATCCTGCTGTAGCGTACCGTGCTTCAAATTAGGAAACTCTAATTATGTGGTTAAAGAAATATAAATCTGCCTTAAGAAAACCCAATATTAAAATAGACCCTGTCTCTACCAAAAATATAAAAATTATCCAGGCATGGTAGTACATGCCTATAGTCTCAGCTACTCGGGAGGCTAAGGCAGGAGGATTGCTTGAGTCCAGGAGTTTGAGGTTGCTGTGAGCTATGGTGATACTCTAGCCAGGCAACAGAGTGAGACCCTGTCTAAAAAAAAAAACCCTTGCTTTACACAAAGTGAGATGTCTTTTTGCACAGATTATTTTTTGCTCATTACTGTGTTTTGTTTTTATTGATGCATAATAGAAGTACATAGTTTCAGGGTACATGTGATACTTTCATACATTCATATAACTTGTAAAGATCAAATCAGTGTACTTGGGCTATCCATCCCCTTAAATATTTGTATTTTCTTTATGTTAGAACCGTTCAGTTTCTTTTAGCTATTTTGAAATATACAATAGATTGTTGTAAACTGTAGTCCCCTACTGATCTATCTAACGCTAGGTCTTATTTTTTCTGTTAAACTGTATATTTGTACCCATTAATTAACGTCTCTTCATCCCCACCCCCGCCATTCCTGGCCTTTGGTAACCTCCTGCT
This sequence comes from Indri indri, assembly GCA_004363605.1. Taxonomy (NCBI): domain Eukaryota; kingdom Metazoa; phylum Chordata; class Mammalia; order Primates; family Indriidae; genus Indri; species Indri indri. Next base: position 35,736 of record RJWJ010002568.1, read on the forward strand.
CTCTATCTTCATAAGATCCACTTCTTCAGCTCCCACGTGTGAGTGAGAACATGTGATATTTGTCTTCCTGTGCTTGGCTTATTTCACTTAACATAATGACCTCCAGTTCCATCCATGTTGCTGCAAATGATAGGATTTCATTCCCTTTTTATAGCTGAATAATATTCCATTGTGTATATACACTACATTTTCTTTATCCATTCATCCGTTGATGGACACTTAGCTTGGTTCCAAATCTTGGCTATTGTGAATAGTGTTGCAATAAACATGAAAGTGCAGATATCTTTTTAATATATTGATTTCCTTTCCTTTGGGTACATACCTAGTAATGGGATTGCTGGATCATATGGTAGTTCTATTTTTAGTTTTTTGAGGTACCTCTATCCTGTCCTCCATAGTGGCTGCACTAATTTACATTCCCACCAACAGTGTACAAGGGTTCCCCTTTCTCTGTATCCTTGCCAGCATCTGTTATTGCCTTTTTGATAAAAGCCATTTTAATTAGGGTAAAATGATTATCTCATTGTTTTGATTTGTGTTTTTCTGACGATTAGCAGAGAAAATGTTGAGGATTTTTTCATAAACCTATTGGCCATTTGTCTTCTTTTGAGAAATGTCTATTTAGATCTTTTCCAATTTTAATTGATTATTATTATTATTATTTTTGCTATTGAGTTGAGTTCATTATATATTCTGGTTTTTATTCCCTTGTCACATGGGTAGTTTGCAAGTATTTTTGTCCATTCCGTGGGTTGTCTCTTTACTTTGTTGATTGCTTCCTTTGCTATGCAGAAGGTATTTAGCTTGATGTGATCCCATTTATCTATTTTTGCTTTGGTTGTCTGTGCCTTTGAGGTCTTACACAAAAAATCCTTGCCCGGACCAATGTCCAGGAGCATTTTCCTAATGTTTTCTTCTAGTAGTTTCATAGTTTCAGGTCTTAAATTTAAGTCTTGAACCCATTTTGATTTGATTTTTGTGCATGGTTAGTTAGAGATGGGGTCTAGTTTCATCCTTCTGCATATGGATATCCAGTTTTCCTAGCACCATTTATTGAAGAGACTGTCCTTTCCCATTGTATGTTCTTGGAACCTTTGTTGAAGGTGAGTTGACTGTAAATTCATGGATCTATGTCTAGGATGTCTATTCTGTTCTATTGGTCTATGTGTTTGTTTTTATGGCAGAACCATGCTGATTTGGTCACTATAGCTTTGTTGTACATTTTGAAGTCAGAAGTGTGATGCCTCCAGCTTTGTGTTTTTTGCTAAGGATTGCTTTGACTATTCAGGGTCTTTTGTGGTTCCATATAAATTTTAGGATTTTTTTTTCTATTTCTCGAAGAATGTCATTGGTATTTTGATAGGGATTGCATTGAATCTGTAAATTGTTTGGGTAGTATTGTCATTTTAACAATATTAATTCTTAAAATCTATGAGCATGGAATATCATACCATTTTTTGTGTCATCTTCAATTTCTGTCATCAATACTTTATAGTTTTCCTTGTACAGATTATTTTAGAAACACATTCATTTTTTTTTTTTGCTTTGAAATGGTTTCATTTTTTATTGAGGTAAAAACCACATAATATTAAATTTACCATCATAATTATTTTTAAGTGTACAGTTCCATAGGTTTCAGTGTATTCACATTGTTGCACAACAGATCTCTAGAACTTTTTCACCTTAAAGTGAAACTCTATACCCCCTAAACACTAATTCCCTCCACCCCCAGCTCTGGTAACCACGTTTCTACTTTCCGTTTCTGTGATTTTGATTTCTTTTTTTTTTTTTGCATCGGACAAAGAGTTTAATTTCACAAGGTGCTTGGGGAAGCAGTGTCTGGAAGACATCTCAAAGATCAGTCTTAAGTTTTACAAGAACAATGCTACTACCTATAGAAGCAGCTGGGGAGGTCACAAATCTTGCCCTTGTCAAGGTCGATACATGCCACGTAAGCAGCAAGTAGTTACAGTAGTAGGGAAGTTAGGGAACAATGGCTGGTTAACTTTTGGCTATGTTTATGCTTTTATAGAAATAGATTCGACATAATGCTAAGTGAAATAAGATAGACGCAAAAAGACACTGGACATTCTTGAAACTACCCATATTAAAATAATGTAATGCCACAAGGCAGAAATAGTGATTTTGATTTCTTTAGATACTGCATATCAGTGGAATCATATAGTATTTATCGTTTTGTGACTAGCTCATTTTACTTAGCATAATGTCCTCAGAGTGCATCCATGTTGTAACACATGCCAGGATTTCTTTCTTTTTCAAGGATGCATAATATTCCATTGTGTGTGTATATTAATACTACATTTTTTTCATCCATTTATCTATGGATGGACATTTGGGTTGCTTTCACTTCTTGGCTATTATAAATAATGATGCTTTGGCCAGGCACAGTGGCTCATGCCTATAATCCTAGCACTCTGGGAGGCCGAGGTGGGAGGAATGCTTGAGCTCGGGAGTTCAAGACCAGCCTGAGCAAGAGCTAGACCCCGTCTCTAAAAAACATAGAAAAATTAGCCAGGCATCGTGGTGCATGCCTGTAGTCCCAGCTACTCGGGAGGCTGAGGCAGGAGGATTGCTTGAGCCCGGGAGTTTGAGGTTGCTGTGAGCTAGGCTGATGCCATGGCACTCTAGCCCAGGTGACAGAGAGAGACTCTGTCTCAAAACTAACAAACAAACAAATAAATAAATAACGATGTGCAAATAAATATCTCTTCAAGATCTGGCTTTGAATTCTTCTGGGTATATACCCAGAAGTGGAATTGCTGGATTATGTGGTAAACCAATGTTTAATTTTTTAGGAACCATCATACTGTTTTTCATAGCAGCTGTACCATTTTACATTCCCACCAACAGCACACAAGGGTTCTAACTTTTTTTTTTTTTTGAGTTTTATAATCTACTTTACTCTTACCATTTTGCTAAGTATGATAGAAATAGTCTAAAAAATACTCTCTGGTACATAGTAGGTACCTAATTAAAAAAATTTTTTTAGTAAAAATGCCAGTTCTGGCACTAAAAGAGTACATTTTCTGTCACTGCCATTCATTTCCCTTAGTTCAAGTAGGAATATTCAGAAATCATAGGAACAGGTGATTTAAATTAGGACACTGGGACATTAGTCCCTCAAACAAAAGTCCCACAAGTAAGGTATAAATTCATAGAAAAAAAAGAGTGTCCTTGTTTGTACTCAATGATAATGATCATAATGCAAATTATTTATTGAATAACTATTTCCTGTTCTATATAGTAGATACGAAGTTGAATTAGCACACAGTCCTTGTTCTCAGGCATTGATTCCAGAGGGAAAAAGAGAAATATAACTAAATAGAATATAGCATGGTAAGTCTTAATTAAAGCAAGTACAAAGTATGGTGTTAGGTTATTTCAAATTATTTACAGTTTGGAGAGTTTTGTATATATATATTTAATAGAAAGGCTAACAGTTTTAAATTTCAAGTTTTTGGTGGTCTGGTTCTCACTATTACTATCTTAAGATCAGGTAGAGACAGTTTGATATAGGAAAGTGGCGTATGTGTCAATCTAACACACACACACACATTGTTGCAAGTTGGGAATACACGATTTAACTTTTCATATAATGTGAACCATAGTTTGCTCAATAAATATTAAGACTGCTTAGATGTCATTGGCAAAGCATTCTTCAGCTTATCTGGATTAGAAAGTGGAACCATCTTTAAGATCCAGGTCAAATGCTAAGTCATACAAAACTCCCCCAGCTGGAATCGATCTCTCTCTACCTCAAAGTCTCTAACACATTGCCTCATTCACAGTTGGTGATTGATATGAATATGCTGAATGTTGGAACGCTCTCTCGAAGAATGCTATATGCTACGAATTAGAACTGATGTGCATTTTAAAAGGCTGAGTGCAGTTTAAACTTACCATTCATTTTTATGAAACTGTAATGAAAAAATAAAATGCTGAGTAGTTGTGTTTTAGCTAATCACAATTTTTTTAGCCAATCACAATTGATTAAAAACATTTTATTAATTGTAGGATATATGTCAAGAATATTAATTTATTTGCTATATCAGACACTGAAATTTTCTGTTCTAAGTTGCTCTTGCTAAAACTTAGTGGTACTAGAAGTAAAGAGATTCAAATGGAAATACAAAGAAAAAGTAATCTGTATAAAATTTATTCAGACATTAGTTGCCAGTAAATGTCTCAAGTCTTCCCTTACTAAGTCTTCCTAAAAAACACTGTTTAGGTAAAGGGCCATAGTAAAATGGATGTAAAGCACTTATACCTCCATTTAGTGCCTTTAAAATCCCAACTTTACTGTACAGATATTAGAAAGTAAGTTGTTAAGGGAAACTGACACAGATGTAATAGGTGACATTTTGTCATTTACAGTGTTTTAGATGGCATTTAGCTCCTCTTTTGGGGATTATATTTGAAGTGGTCACTGCATAACAATCCAGGTCAAATATTGCCTCTAGAAATATTTATTTACTGTTTTTCTGCTCCAGATAAACCCCTCTGTATTCTGTTCTGTTATGCTGGGGTTAGAACTCTGCAAACTATACTTCCCAAATCCATTCCAGTTAGCTTCTACCAATTGGAGACAGTAGGAGAAGAATGGATAGGAGAAGGAAAAGAAAAACTTAATTGTTTCTTCTTCCTCTCTCAGAAGTTCCCTGTAGCTGCAGCTTCTTTCTCCCTTCCAGAACCAGCCTTATGACACACCTTCAGAGCCACCAATCCAGGCAGCTCCCTCTCCCCAGGGGCTGAGCCCCAACTTCGTGAGGCCCTTCCTCTGAGCCCTTGAGGAGCCAGGGGCAGCAAGGCAGCGGCCCCCTCAGAGCTCAGAGCACTAACATTGTGGGTCTCTCCTCTGAGCCCCCAGGTTCTAGTAATCCCTCCAACCCTGTTGGTGGTCATGGCTTTTTACCACCGAGTTATCTCAATGTCCTATCCTTGCTCTTTCAATCCTCCAATTGTGTAACAATTTCCTCTATTAACTCCCTTCTATTAAAATAGTGTGGTGTCTGTTTTGTTTTCTAGACCCTGACTGATATACCCACACTCAATATATTTAAATAATTTACTCCCACTACTGTCCTCATTTTCAGAAAACTGGCAGGTATTTGCAATTTATCTGCATCTTACAGAAAATAGAGTCAAAGAAAAATTTTCTTAAGAGTTATACCCATGAGTGAGTTACTGACTCATGATATTCATTCTATTGTAGTTTGATACAACACTTTGGTTCCATATATTGCCTTCGCATCACCCAAGACAGAACTACAAGTGTGCCCAACCCCTAGACATCGTGCACAAAACACACAATTCTTGTCACTGTGTGTCAGGAACTGTTAGGTGCTGGGGATGCAAATATAAGTTTCATTGCTCCTTATCCTTAAGAGAGAAAATAAATAGCTACCTATTATATAGGTAATAGGAGCTTTATTAAAGAACGCACAAGAGGTTGTGAAATCCTGGAGGTGGTGATTTTGGAATTGGGCTTTAAGGAATTTAAACGGACATTGTTATCCACTGTGGGTTTTCCGAAACCCCAAACTGAGAAATAATTATAGACTTGAAAGCTTGACACAGAGCCAGTGCTTTATATAGAGCATTTACATGTCAAATGGCTGGGGTGTCCTGGCAGGTGCTCAATGACTAACATAAATCTCTAGATTCTTTTTGTGTCCTTTAGTCGTCCCAAGATAATCACAGTGAAGTAACTAGTCCAGGAAGATTCAGCTTTGAGAAACATGACCAGGATGAAGTCATATACCCAAAATTAAATGCCATATTTATAGTGTGCTAAATCTTACGCTTACCAAAATTACTGAGGAAAGAACATGTGGTTAAATATCATGATGAAATGAAACATTTCCCTCACGTAGTAAGTGGTTTTGTTTTTTTAAGCTTCACAAGTGGTGGTTTATAGCTACACAGGACATCTGTTGCCTTTACCAGCCCAGCATCCATTTGAAGGGAGCATTTCTATGATAACCAATTAAGTTGAATACATTATCACATGTTTATTAACTACTTGGGTATTTCCTTTTGTGGACAGCCTGTTCAAAATCTTTTGCCCATTTGTCTATTGGGTTGTCTGCCTTTTTTTTCCCCTGCATTTTTTTTTTTTTATTTCAACAGATTTAGAGAGTATAAGTGTTTTTTGTTATGTGGATGAATTGTACAATGCTGAATCAGGGCTTTTAGTGGACCCATCACCAGAACAGTGTACATTGTAGCCAATAGGTAATTTTTTAGGTTCTTTATATCTTTTGGGTAGGTCTTACGTGGATATATGTAATATGTCTCTTTTTCCATTCTGTGGCTTACCTTTTCATTCTTGTAAACATGTCTTAGATGGATAATCTTAATTTTAATAAAGTCCATTGTACCAACTTTTTCTTTATAGTCAAAGATTAATGTTCTCTGAGAAATCTCTGCATATCTCAAGTTCATGAAGATATTAGGCTTTCTTTTAAAAATGCTATAGTTTTATTTGAGATTATGTACAATCCATCTGGTATTTATTTTTGTGTAGTGTGTGAGATAGCAGTCAAGATTCATTTGATTTTTCCATTATTATTTCCAATAAATTTTCAATATAACTTTTAAAAAAGGCTATCTTTTCATTCACTCCACTGCAGTGTACCCTAGTCATACATCAGGTAAGCGTGGGTCTATTTCTGGGTTCCTGTGATTGTATTTCATTGGCTTGTCTTTGTGCTAATGTCATACTATCTTAACTGCTATAATAGCTTTTTATAACTCTTGGAAATTTGGTGGCCTACAACTCCCAGGTTTGTTTTTCTTCTTCAAGATTGCCTTGACTACTCCTGGCCCTTTGCATTTTATGTAATTTTAGAATCTACTTGTCAATCCACAAGACAGCTACTGGGACCACACAGATTGACATTTTCATAATACTGAGAACCTTGTAATTCATTAATATGGCATAATCTGCTATTTATTTTGGTCTACTTTAATTTTTCAGTATTGTTTTGCAATCTTCAGCAGAGATCTTGCATCTTTCATTTTATATTCATTCTTAGGTATTTGATAGGTTTTTGTATTGTAAATGGTATCCTTTGAAAAGTTCATTCTCTCTTTATTGCAGGTATATTTTTTGACAGTGTGTCCAGCTACTTTTACAAACTCACTTAATTGTGAACAATTTATTTGCAAATGACATTTTTATTCCTTTCCAAATCCTTTAATTTTTCAATTTCTTTTTCTTAAGTTTTTTTGTTTATTGAACTGGCTAGGACTTCCAGTATGATGACCAACAAGTGGTGAGAATGAGAATATTTGACTTGTTCCCGATGTCAACATAGTAAATTTTGTAACGAATATTTCTTGCTCTTCTCCTAAATAAGACCACTTGGAACAGTCTGAAATAAAACCTACATTGATCCCTTCTGCGAGGTTTGGTATGGGAACGTTTCTTGGACATCTGATACGGATATTGGTTATTTCTATAATGAAAAGCCATACAAAGAATTAGAAAAAATTTTAAAAGCCCCATGTTAAGTCTATCAATATGTGACATACTGAAAGGATCTAAAGAATGAAAACATACCTTTTATGCCCTTAATCAACTTCTTGGTGAAAAAGAAAGGAGTCAAGTTTTTTTTTTTTAATGAGTCATTATATAAGCAAATAATGTTCATTATGTCATTTAATCCTCCTAACACCCATATGAAGTGGCCATTACTTCCAAGCAACAGATAGGGAAATGGAGGCCTCGACAGGTCGAGTAAGTTGTCTAAAGTGAGTGGTAAGTGGTTCAGCTGGTCAGTGGCAACTGACTGTTACACAGAAATGTATAATCCATATGTACTGTAGAAATTCTGAGAAACAGAAAATTATCTGGATTAGGCAGAGTTGTCACAGAAATTTATGGATTGAACTGAATGCCTTGAGTGAAGTAAAGGATTTAAATTTTTGGCAAAAAAATGAGAATTTCAGGAAGAGCCATCATGAGTCAAGCAATGAAACCGGACTGATCACGGCCTCTATGTGCCAGTGTGCCAGGTGCTTGGCAGAATGGTGGGAGCGAAGGCTGGATGGGAGGCTTAGCCAAAAATAGTTTGATGAAATGCTTTCTTTCACAAGACCTTCTGGATTTACTTCACCCCGCATTTTTTCTCTAATTACTTTTGCCTCTTTCCACATCATGCATACATTAGCTGTAACCAATATTTATTGAATGCCTACTATGTGTAAGGGACAGTATTAAGTATCTGGATTTGTTACATATTTGTTCAAACTGTTTCTGTCAGGTAGGGGTTCGTGCCCTTATTTAGAATGTCCTTTAGCATTAAAAAATCAGGTATACATGCACATAAAGAATCTAATAGTCTTGCAGAAGTTCATCACCAAAAAAAGCATACCCTTCCCCCATCCTTCCTTACTCAAAAACTTTTCCTTCTTTTATCAGATTATTTCCATGTCACTAAATAATCTTTTAAAAAAAATCCTAACTGAAATTTTGCATCTTGTGACCATCTCCCCAATCCCATACTGTGCCCCCATAACCACCATTCTACTCTCTATGAATTCTACTTTTTAGATTCCACATATGGGTGAGATCATGCAGTATCTGTCTTTTTGTGCCTGACTTACTGCACTTAACATAATGTCCTCCAGGTTCATCTGTGTTGACACTTAGGTTCACTCCATATCTTGGCAATTGTGAATGGACATGGGAGTGCAGATATCTCTTTGACATACTAATTTTATTTCCTTTGGATGTCTACTCAGTAGCGGTAGTGCTGGATCATATGTTAGTTCCATTTTTAATATTTTGAGGAAGCTCCATATTGCTTTCCTTAATGGCTGTACTAATTTACATTCCCATTAACACTATGCAATGGTTCCCTTTGGCAGCACTTATCTTTCATCTTTTTTATAACAGCCATTGTAACAAGGTCAGGTGTTATTTCATTGTGGTTTTAATTTGCATTTCCCTGATTACTGATGTTAAGCATTTTTTTCATATACAATATGTTGGCCATTTGTAGGTCTTCTTTTGAGAAATGTCTATTCAGGTCCTTCACTCATTTTTAAATTGGGATGTCTCCCTGTTATTGAACTGAGTTCATTATATATTTTGGATATTAATCAGATGTATGGTTTGCAAATATTTTCTCCCATTCTGTATGTTGTCTCTTCGTTCTGTTGTTTCCTTTGCTGTGCAGGTTTTTAGTTTGATGTAATCCCTTGATTTTTAATTTTTAGATATTATCCATTGATTTCCCACTGTGGAAGATAAGATTGAGATTGAGATAATTTTTCTTTTTTTTATTTTTTATTTTTTTAGAGACAGAGTCTCACTCTCTTGCCTGGGGTGAGCGCCGTGGCGTCAGCCTAGCTCACAGCAACCTCAAACTCCTGGGCTCGAGCAATCCTACTGTCTCAGCCTCCCAAGTAGCTGGGACTACAGGCATGTGCCACCATACCCGGCTAATTTTTTCTCTATATATCTTTAGCTGTCCAATTAATTTCTTTCTATTTTTGGTAGAGACGGGGTCTTGCTCTTGCTCAGGCTGGTCTCGAACTCCTGAGCTCAGAACGATCCGCCCGTCTCGGCCTCCCAGAGTGCTAGGATTACAGGCGTGATCCTAGCCAATTTTTCTACCTTTCTACAACACTATGTCTTCTCCCAATATAATTATGTTGTAATTTGATTAGAGTAATATTTACTATTAATATTCTTAGGCCATTCAGCCATTGATCATAGTTTACTTTTTCTTTTCTGCATAATACTTTGCTTTCCTGAATAATTGCTAGTTTTTTGCTTGATTTCAATCTTAGAAAAGTTTTTGCTTAGAATCAGCATCATCACTCATTGAACTCTGGGACCTTGAAAAAATCTCCTCATCCCACCTTTGATTTCAGCCAGAGGCAGTAGACAGTTCCATGGGAACTAAGACTCATCTCATACTCTTTCAGCTTTCTGCCTCAGGACTTCTTGGACACTTAAGAAGCCTAGTTGGCCCATGTACAAGCTGCCCCATGTGTAAGGAGATAATGCTCTTGGCAGCAACTTAACCAGTGAAGAATGACAGTCTATAGATAAATGTTCCAGCCACTTGTCTTTCAGGAGACATTTCTGGGAGCTATCACGTAGCTTTTTTCTGGACCTGGTGTCTACACAGCAATGACCTCAACAGCACACCCTTCTATTGACTTTTCCCCCTTCTCCACCTCAATGTCACAAGTCTTTCACTCCCATTTTCTGGGATCTCTAAAATAAACTAACCCATGTTCTTGACTCAGGCTTCATTAGAGGAGGAAGCTCTGACTCTGCTGGTTGTCTAACTCTTAAGATACTGAGATGCATCAGATACTTTATTAGTTTAATCTTTCTGAAAAAGTATCAGGATCTTCTGATACACTTCAATATATTCTCTATGCCTGGTGCAGTGTTCATCCTCAGATACTCCATCACCTTCATTTGGGGATTTCCTTCATCTCTCTCCTGTGCTGAATCCCATTTTCTGCATCCTGTGTCTTCATTTTGCTTGGTTTATACCCTTATTTTTATGAAGCACATCCTCTATTGGCTTCTTGAGAAAGGGCATATGGGAGATAAATCTGTTGAGACCTTGTATGACTAAAAGCATCTTCATTTTACCTTTATGTAACATTTAGTTGGATACTGAATTTCAGGTTGGAAATGTCTTTCAAAGTTTGAAGGCATTGCTTCTATTGCAATTTGAAGCTATTCTGATTCTCGTTCCTTGGTGTCTGACCTGCACTTTTTCTCTGGAAACATAGCACATCTTCGCTTTGACTGCAGTGTCCTTGAAATTAATTTCATAATGATATGCTTTGGTCTAGATCTTTGTCATCCACTATGTGCTTTCAATCTAGAATCTGATGTTCTTCAATACTGGAAAAACTTACTGAAATATTCTATTGATTTCTTCTCTGTTTTCTCTGTTCTTTTTGGAACTCTGGGAGATTGGATATTGGGCTTCCTGGGCTGTTAATTTTTTTTCTTCAATATTTCCATTTGTCTTTTTGCTTTATTTTTTGAGAAATTTCCTCAACTTTATATTCTAAACCTTCTAACTGAATTATTTATTCAGCTATACTATTGTATTATTTTCCAGGAGTTGTTTCTGTTTTTTGAAAGCTCTTTTTAAAAGTATTCTGCTCTTGATTCATGGTTGCAACAACTTTCTGAAGATATTTTTTCTTTTGACATTTTCCTTACCCTGCATAGTCTGTTTCCTCTAAGTGCTTTTTTCCCTGATTGTTTTCTCTTTTTCATGCAGCGGCTTTGGTCAGACTTCTTATAATTCTTGGTTGCTTGCTCATTTTGTTTTGTTTTGTCTGCTTGTTTTTAATAGCATAGGACTAAAAGACTGACTGCAAGCTCTGGACATTGATGTGTGGGGTGGTGGGCAGGCCTACCGTGATTTTCACTGTAGTGATATTTAGCTGGGAAGTTTAGCCAAGACGCCTCTGACATCAGGATCTTAATGAGGTCTTTTTATGTGTACTGGCCAGATTTCACAGAGAAGACTCTTCCAATATTCTGTTAGGATGGTGAAGATCTGGCTGCCAGGATTCAGTGAGCGAGGAGGATGTTGGTCTTCGAATCTATCATGTAAATGCTCCCCATTTTGAGGATAGACCCCTGCCATCTATCGTATTAGTGTTCCTTGGTCTAGAGGTGCCATTTAACATATCTAAAATAAACAGCCGCACACTTAAACTGAAATCATATCACATGTGCATTTTTAAAGAACAAATAACTTTATATTTCATTTGTATAACATTTTATTGTTTGCATTTGCATAGTGAAAAGAACAGAGTCAGAAGACTCATGGTCTGGCTCAACCACTAAATTGCTATGTGAATTGGGTAGATCTCTTAACTTTGCTAAACCCTTTTTCCTCATCTGAAAAATGGAGATGAGAATAATAATTATTTTACAGAACTGCTATATATTGAATGAGATAGTTATACTGTTTTCCTCTCAAGTAACTGGTCAGAATAATTCTATGGTTTGCTATTGCCAATGCTAACTGTTCTCAATGACTGCATTAAGACAACAGGTACCGATGTAACACTTCAATTTTGAATACTAACAATAGCAAGAGAAAAGTAAACTAAAAAATGACCCATCCTTTCTTATTTTTAGAATACTGGCTTTTATAATACTTATTTACTATCCCATCAGGAATTCAATTCATTTAAAGATCTTTTTCTTCTTAAACCTACTTAAAATGAACACCTACATATATGAAAAGCCCAAGATTACATGTGTAATTACTTTACAATTTCCCCTCTGGCATAGTATAAGTAAAATACATATCGTGGGTAGTTAAATACTGCCCCCCCCCATTAGGGATGATAATATATATGAAGATTAATTTCTTATGTATTATCCCTAATGTAAAAAAAAAATCACAGGTATATTTTACTGCTTGTCAAGAATACATACACATGGTAGTCACATGAAGACGTACACACCCCATTCTAAGGATATTTCAACCATCATCAATATTTTCTGTAAGGGTACAACTATTTGTATTAATAGTTGAAAACACAAAACTCCCTTTAAAGGTAATTCTGCAGGAAATTGTATTACAAAATACTTTTGTTAAACAAAATTGCATGTATGTATTGAACTTCCAAACAAAGTACTACTTTTAAAAGGTAAACAAAATTTTTATACATTATAAAACAATTTAAGCTGCTCTGCAACCCTCCTTTGCTAAAAGTTAGATACATTACACCACTCCAGCAAGAGATTAATAAATAAAGATTAAATATTCTATTTTACAAAAACATACAGAATGGCCAATATAAAAGTGAAAGGCTTATTTGATAATTTCTTTATCAAATTATGTTCATTAAGAAGGAGTAAGACATGGTATAAAATGATAAAACGGTAACTAAATTTATCTCTCAAGATAATCATGAGTTATCTAAAAATACCATGGCACCCTTGCTACAAACATTATTTTTTTTAAAAAAGACTGTGTTTCCTGGAACTAGAGTACTATTTGTCTCATAGCTTTTATTAAGCAAACTTGATATAACCACCACACAGTGGCAAGAGATAGACTAGCTGTTTCCAGCTGTAGAAAATATTGAATTTTACCCTTAAGTACAGATCATTTGAGATATAACCCATAACAATTAAAGCAAGTCCTAGTGTAGTTTGTACTGAATTTCCTTAAAATATTTTTGCTTTCAATACAGTATATTCATTTTCCTGTCATTTGAGATCAGTTTCTGTTGCTTAGTAACTATTTTCATGTCCAGCCAAGATGTAGAGATTGCTGTGTGCAGTAGGATTTTCTGTTGGCCTACTTTCCAAAACGACAACCCTGCAATTAAACCAAAACAAAAAGCTCATAAAGTTACATCAAGATTACAGATACACTATCAAATTTAGCTTTACATTTTAAAGCTTAAAAACCCAACTTGAAATAATATTGAAATATTGAAAATATTTTAGTCTATCTTATTCCAACTAAAACCAAACTTGCTTAGTCATATATGTTAACAAAAGGTATAGTAATGCTTTAGGACTTTACACTAACAGGAAGAGGATGGAAGAAAGGCTGAGAGAATAAATTAGGACTCTAAGAGATACTCATCCAAACTGTTCTTCAAGGTATCAGAAAATAAATGATTAAAAAAAAGTATGAAATGAGGCTCCTCTCCTTTGTCACTGGAAAAGGTAAGGAAAGCAGTCTAATCAAAAGACTGACAGAAAGAAAGAAAAAAAAAAATCAATCTAGTGCCATACCACAGCATATTAATTGTGGGGAAGAAGAGTTTGAGAACAAACTAAAAAATAATATACCTATGCAGAGAAAAAAGTCTAGAGGGGGAGTAGGAGGAGAGACTGTACATATACTTTATATTTTTCTAGTATGTAAATTTTCTACAACTAGCTTATTACTTTTATAATAAATAAAAAAGTAATATATATATTATACATTACAGAAAAGTAGAAGCGTAAAATAAAATTACCTATAATCCAACTGCCCAGTTAAACACTATTAATATTTTGACATAGTTAGGGTATTTTTTTTTGCTAAATATAAACAACTGCATTTAAACAAAATAAATTTTCAACCACTTTTAAAGTTAAGACAAAACAAAAACTTTGGTTAAGATATCTATCTTAAAATCAGGGAGATGCTCAAGTAAAATGATAAGTAGAATAAGGCAGTTGTCTGAAAAAAGTTTTTTTTTTATAAGGGCAAATAGTGAAAGAAAGTGGAGAGAATACGGACAACGAAGGGAATAGTGAAGAAGAAAACTCTGGGAGGAAGAGGCAGAAGGAAACAAGCAACTGAGAAAAACGGCTTCTGATACCAACCCCCTACCAAGCAGAATTCTCTGACACTATGTCTCATTAAAATGTGCTATTTGCACATTTTAGCAAATGTGCTATTTGCTATGGATCATTGGATGATCCATAATTCAGAAGCAAAGGGACTCCCAATCTAGTTCTAGAGTCATTTACCAGGTAATCCTCAAATTCTTTCTTTCTTACTTTTTTTTTTCTTGCTGGACTAGTAACTAAGTTGCCAAGCTTTGGTGGGCCTACCTTTTCTATTCACTAAGGTAGTCATAATTTTTCAAAAAAAAAAATCCCTTTTCTCCTTATAAAACTCTCTTCAAAATTTTTATGGAGTTGTAACTCCAGACCCTCCCTTCCACAAGTGTCTAATATCTAAGCAATAAATGTGTGGACTTGAAATCTGGAGGTTCTCAATCCTTGTCTCAGAACTAATACATACTACTATAGCCAGTTTTGCTACATTAACAACTTCTAGTGGGAAAACAAGAAGGACTGGGTATTTTGTTAGTTATAGAGGTAGACAACAGACTTTGGAGAACAAAGGCTATTAAATTTTTTTGGTTAAGATGGTACAGTTTTGGAACTTATCATTCATTTTGATCACAAAGAGGCCTCATAATTCCTTCTAACTTAGATTGACCTCGGAAACTGAGTCGAACATTTTCTGATATAAAAGCAAATATCAAGAGGTACATATTTGTAATAGTTAATAGAAGGTAACACACCAGGAAGCAATGATGAAACAAAGGGGCCTGAAATATACGTCATGGTACTAGGGACGTAAACCCCGACATTAACACATTTTGTCTTGGTTGAGTATGACTTTCTCTAGAATCATAGGACACTGTGTCAGTGAGGACACTGACAAAAGATTGCCTAATCAACTTATTAAAATATCCACTCTCAATAAAGATACGGAGAAATTTCTCTAGGTCAATGAATCCTCTAAGAGTTCTATTTGAAAGACATTTGTAGGCTGAGAGTATAATTAAGAGCACAACCTTTGAACTCCTTTGGTAATTAAATTAATACAACCAAACTATTACCTGTCTGATCCTAATAAGCGGAAAACTCTTGTTTCGTCTGAAATCTCCTGGGTAACCTATCAAAGAAAATAAATATTAGTTACATTTTAGTCCCCATAGTGCTTGAATAATTTAAAAATAATTTAGAGCAATTATTAAACAGAATGAATAATTTTTGATACACTCACTTCCTTAAATAAAATAAATTTCATTAAGTTTTTTTTGGCTGCTTATTAGTAGAAATGAACAAATATTTATGGAATATTTGGCATGGGTCACCACTCTCCTAAGAACTCTTTGGGATATGTATTATAATTCTCATACTATTGAGGAAGAAACTAAGATTGAGAGAGATTAAGTAACTTGTTCAAGGTCATGTAACTGGTAGAATCAAGATTTGAATCCAGGTTTGCAAGACTGTGGAGTCCCTGCTCTTTCCTTTATATCACAGTGCAGATGTTTGAGGTGGCAGCCCGCAGCCCATCTGATTTCAGCATAGCTGTGGTGGACGGTCTCACGTACAGTGTCTCATCGTAGTGTATGCTATGGCATACTCTGCTCTGCTTTCTCCAAAGCTGCTCAGCCATGTGCAGGTACTATCCCAAAGTGTGGGGAGTTTTTACCCACAGGGGCAACTCTTAACCAACATGGGATAGGAGCTGGCACGTAAATGCTCCAGCTTCCCCACATACGAATGAGTCAATTCTGAGGTGTACTCCACCCCATTCCTCAATGCTCTACTGGATTAAGCCCTGGTTGCCCACAGTGAGAACCAGCTTATTAATGTGCTCTTTATTGGCTTTTTGCTCCTCTCCATGTTACATTCTTCAGTCCAGCACTTAACTTTCTGGAATCTACTCCCAAATAAACTACCTGCACTTGAGTCCTTGTCTGCTTTTAGAGGAATCCAAACTAAGACAATATGGACATAGTATAAAAATAGTCTGGTATCAAGGAGTTTGCAGTCTAGCTAAGACAGAATTAATAAACTTGAATCAGAAAATAAATTAGGTGCTATGCTAGGTAGAGCTGATTTTTAGAGTATTAAGTTCAGAGATGTTCCAATCATTGTGGACTGGAGTGGCTGAATATTACCTTATGAAAGAGGTTAAGATTTCACCTAGGCCCAACCTGAAGGATGAGAACATAAGCAGAAAGAAAGAGCTAAGCAAGATGAATTATTATCAATATAATGGAGACTTGGGAACTAGAATTAGTGCTTGATATGGTAAGAAACAGGTATCTTCTGTAGAATTCTAATCACAGGAGTGACACAATGAAAATAGCATTTAAGAATAATTAACCTATGGTAATAAGTATGACTGTAAGTTTCACTAAGTACAGCAACCTGGTGACATTTAGTGACATGGGTCAATAACTAGATAAACTGAAATATTCAAAGCAGATTGATGTCATTTTCTCCTGAAAGCATTCTAATTCTACATTCATATAAGAGGTGAGAATATTTATTTATATATAAATAAGAGTGTGTATAAAACTAAAGGTAAATTCAAATAGAAGATGCTTTTGAGCTTTAAGGTAAGTTCACAAATTTGTGAGGCCATGGTGCAGAAGAATCACACAGGTAATCACATATATAGGAAATGTCACTGTTAGCACTATCGTAATTATTAGGATTCATTCCTCAAGTTGGAAGCCCAAATTTCATCTGCTGCATCAAATGTATCCTGATTATCTCAGCTAGAAGTGATTTATGGAAACCCTTCAAATCCAGGCTCTGCCACTCTAGGCAAGTTACTTGAACACTCCGTGCCTATAAATACAGGAATATGAATAGTATCTATCTCTTCTGAATTATTTTGAGCCTTAAATGAGCTAATATTTGGAAAGTGCTTGGAACATAATAGGTGTTACATAAGCATTTGATATTATTTATAATAATCATATTTTGAACATAGTTGGTACTCTACTAAATGAGTTAATTTTCTTAGATTTTCCTTAGTTCTGTGATCCACTACATATTAATTTGGAATTTTAAATATAATATTAAAAAAGAAGCTACATATTTATAGATTATGGAAAATGCTTATTAAATTTAGGAAAGTTTAGCAAACTTAGCAACCATATCTACAGATTACTTTAGAGGAATGAAATTGTGTAAACTTAACATTTTGCAATTCCTGATGGCCACTGAGAATTTCAATACAAAAGACAACATATTTGAAGGGAAAATACTGGCTCTTTGTTCTACCAGTTCATAGCATTAAAGGCACCAAACACAGTAACGTAGGCTCAGGAAGGAAGTGCATAAAATGAACATTTCAACATTTTAAATCGTTAGTGAGAGTCAGTGAAGGTAATTTGAGAAATCTTACCTCATCTGACTTGAAGCTTTTACCCTGCATCCCATGTTTCCAGAAAGCCAACACACTGTCTTGAAGGCATACTAAAAAAGATAAGGGAGAACTGAAACTAAAATAAAGCACAGTATTTCACTATAAATTTCCCTGAACTGTTTTTTATAAATGATAACATAAGGCTATTCAAGGGCCTAGTGCAAAATTCCACTTTATTTCTCAATATTTTTGTGACTAAGACATGCCTAAGCTCAAGTAATTTACTGAGGCAAGGTTATGCAAATTTTCAAAGATATACACATATATATTAATATAATTGGCATTTATTTAAACATGGGCTAACTTCTGATAAGTTGGATATTGGTATATTAACTTGTCTTTCAAATGCTGTATCTTTTGTTTTTTAAATGAATAAAATCATAAAATCATGTATAATTGGGTTTTTGGATAAAAAACATTGTTATTTAAATATTGTTATACATTCAGAAGTAACTATTAAGCAAACATCTTTTATTTATGTTTACATTTTCCTTATTACAAAATTAATTTTTAAAAACAAACCCCCACAACCCAAAATTTAACCCCATATTGAATATTTAGGATCTGTGAGTCAATTCTTATATAAAATTCTTAGTATTTACCAACTCTTATAATGTAAGTATTAGAGATAATTAAATAGAATTAGAAAAACATAAATAAAGGTAATGGATGAAAGTGACTGAAAATTATTTATATTTCTTATTAGAATACTGGCTGTGTAAAAAGAATATTCTGGGAACATAATTTAGCTCAGTAAAAATAAAAGTAGTTGACAATGACAAATCACATGTGTTTCACTAACTTTGACAAATAAAAAACCCAGTTACTGGTTTTATTTTTAAGAGGTGATTGAAAGGTATTCTTTTATCCAGGAGGATCCTTGTAATTATCCCAACGTTTACTGGCAAGAAAAGATGGTGGCCTAGGATGAACAAACTTTTGTGAAACAATTACAATTTCCTAAATAATTTGGCACATCTGAAAAAGTTAAGGGACTAGTGTATTTCCATGAAAGTGAAAAGGAACTAAGGATCTACATATGTTAGAATCTCTCTTGAAAATATTAAATCTTAACAACTGGCGTATAATATCCAGTACACAAAATAGTAAAAGAAAAAACTAGTTTCCAAAATTCCTTTTGTCCTGGCATCTACAGAAAGTTTAGGTTTTCTGCTTTAATAAATTAAATTTCCCAATCATGAGCAAAGTATTTTTATGTAAGATGTTACACAGAGGCATGAGCATATTTTGTGGTAGAGCAAATCTCCAGTTGAGAAACTCATTAAAATGCTGTAATACTTTTCTTTCATTTATGGTAGAATTATATCATGAATTGTTTAAAATGTTTCCAGCCAAGATTGATTTTTCAGAAGTTCTATTATTAATACTTCTGGGGAAAATACTGACTTATAATCAATGAGAATGCAACAATGATAAACTATTAATATGATTTTTATCATAAAACCAATGAGTATTACAGAGTAAAACACTCATTGACAAGAAATTAAAATGACATAGTAGTTTAGAAGTCCTGTGGGAAACTAGCATTTATATATAAATAGAATTAAAAGGAGTAACATCAACACAAACCAACCAGAATCTTACATGGCAAAGAATTATAACATATCTAACACCATTATCACATCACACAAATACCTTCATGATTTGGAAAGAATTGGGAGAAGTATAATTCACTTGATGCAGCAAAGGGAATAATGAACAGAAATTTAAAAAATGATTATAAGTTTTAAATATTCAGGAAACAACAATAAAAGATCTAATATGATCTGGACCTGCACTGCCCATTATGGTAGCAACTAGCCAGATGTGGCTATTTACATTAAACTTTAAATTAATTAAAATTTTAAAAATGAAAATTAAAATGTAGCACTAGCCATGCTCAGGTGTTTAACAGCCACATGTGTTTAATGGCTACTTGTATTTAAGAGCGCAGATAGAGAACACATCTATCTTCATAGAAAGTTCTATGAGACAAGTATTTTAATGAACTAATAATAGAATGAACAACAACAAAAAACTAAGTATACCAAACTCATTAATAAGAAAAGGAGACTTACCTACAGATTCAATGCGAAAATCAAAACTTAGCTCAGAGGCCAGTTTCTTACTTGATTTTAGTTTTCCTTGTAGATTTACAATTTTTACAAATTCTTAAAAAAATAAAAAACAAGATTGGAAATGCAAATCTGCTACAAATGTAACTTGACAAATATGGATTTTACATGAACATCAAATAATATTCTTAATAAAGTTCAATTATTTATCTTGATTTAAGCATGCTGAATGGTGAAAAATCACCAATACGTTTTAAAAGATGGACTGTAAGAGTGCCTCCTTTGGTAAATGGCAGTTCTGCTGCTGTTTTCTTTTTTATACAGGATACTGAATATTTACATTCTAATTTTTTTAAAAGTACATTTCTTCTTTAAAAGTGCCTACCCTAGTGCCCAAATATTTAGCCATAGAGTTGATTTTTTCCCTCAAAATTATACTACATATGATAAATAATATTTACAGTAATTAATAACTTTACTATATGAGTTCTATTCCACAAAGATAAACAGGGGCAAGAAAGAGTACCCTCAAGAATAAAAACTCTGGGATAGGGAGCATATATAAATAATTCTATTTCCCTTTTGTGCATTTGTTTTTTAATTTCACCATCTTAGCTCTGTGTTGGAAGATACCTCTTCTCTGCGTTGCTTTCTCATCTGTCTACTACCATGATTTGAGATTACAGGATTATCTCCATTGCTGCCTACTAACACCAACTTATAAATTGTATAGCTGATGACAAATTTTCGAAGTCTTCTGCCTCCTTAAAAAATAGAAATCTCAATTATCTATTTACCTTGATTAATTGGGAAATGGAGGGCCTAGTTAATCGGTGGTTTTAAAAAAATTATGATACAATATATAAATCACCAAAATGAAAACTAAGCACAATTTATTTTCCTTTGATGACTCAGAAGGTATTTAGGGATTTAATGTTAAATGCTCAGCTTTATTAAAATAAATTCTGATTATCTAATTATTTGGCTAATTAGTACCGATTTTCTATTTGTTTGGATAAAAAAAGAATTTATCTAATTAACTTAAGGGTAACTGAATAACATTTTTATCAGTATTCAGAGAATCAAAGTTCCTAACAAAGTGATGATGGTGAATGAAACACTGTGGGTTTTAGTTTGCTCATGTATTATATTAGATAATCTTTATGACTCTGTGAGGTAAATCTACTAGGGAACCATTCAGAGAATAGAAATTAGGACAGAAAAACAGGCAAAACCACTAGTAGAACAATCTTTTTTTTTTTTTTTTTTTTTTGAGACAGAGTCTCACTCTCTTGCCTGGGGCAAGTGCCGTGGCGTCAGCATAGCTCACAGCAACCTCAAACTCCTGGGCTCGAGCAATCCTACTGTCTCAGCCTCCCGAGTAGCAGGGACTACAGGCATGAGCCACCATGCCCGGCTAATTTTTTTCTATATACTTTTAGCTGTCCAATTAATTTATTTCTATTTTTGGTAGAGACGGGGTCTCGCTCTTGCTCAGGCTGGATAGTAGAACAATCTTTAAAATAACCCTGAACACCTGTGGGCAGCAATTAAAAAAAATTAGAATAGACTGATTATATGAAATATTGCCAAGTTTCAAATATAATCCCAAGCCTGGGCAAATTCTACCTTGTAGGATTCACTGCATAAAAATAAGGTCAATTTTAAGAACCAGAGTGCTTTGGTCGCAAAATCAAAATAATACCTGTTGCTAAAGTTTTTTCTCTTTCTCTATTGCTCACAGTACAACACGCTTCTATCAATAATATCTCTCCCCGCATCCAAAGAATCAGAATTAGCAAGGTGAGGTGTTGAATCCATAAGTACATTAGAATTACACTCTGACATGACTCCAAAAATTCATGTAATATGACTATAAGTGACTACATTAATATAACCTATTTTTCATTAATTATAATGAGATATGAGATAGAATAGTTTTTTGTAGAATTTTATCCCAAGGTTATAGCAAACAGTTCTAATAGAATGTTTCCAAGCAGGCCAAATATAAAATAAAAAATTAACAGAGGATAGTACTAACAGATCAATTAATTATGCATTTGTAGCCAGTTCAGGTTTTTCTTCAATAAACCAAGCCACTTAAGGTAGAAAAGTGAAAATATTGAATATAGTTTAAACAGAATAAATTTCATTGAAATAATTATTTTATCAAGTAGTATACTCAAAATAAACTTTAAAATAGTACTTACTGTCTAAACACACTAAAACGGTGTCTCTCTCCAACTGTGTTACATGAATGGAATCTAACTGCTGGCTGCCTTAGGGGAGAAAAAACAAGGTTACAGTCATACCATATGCTTTTAAAAACTAGAGCTAGAAAATAAACACAAATTCTGACTTTTGCTGTGATTTAAAAGTAGTTTGAAATTTAACAGAGAAATTACATTTTGCAATATGTTATCTTTCAAAAAATGTAAGTCAATTTAGGAGAACAAATATAAGTCTTAATATGGCTGAGTTCAGGAAAACTGAATGTTACACTTAATATGTTGACTAGCTCTAGAAAGGTAAGTTACAAAAATAAAATAAAACGAAGGGGAAATATGGGGAGGAAAGTAAGATGCATATTATATACAATGGCTAGATTTTGTTTTGCATTCATTTTACACAGCCAATGGGAAATGAAAATAAGATCAGTTAGGTGAATCACAGCATCCTTGAAATAAAAATAAGCTAGTGATTAAAAAAAAAGCACAAGAATTAATGAAACTATAATCAGAGAGAAATTTTCCTGGTGTTGGTGTATGTTTGTAGCTGGGTGGGAGTTCTTTTATAAAGAGGACACCGAGTGCCGAAACGAACAACAATGTCAACATCTTTGTAGGATGAGCTCTAATCACTTTGCTGATATACAATATGGCTGCTTCTTTTGACATTGGCTAATAGATGTGATAACACTTGTAAGACATTTTTTTGTAAAACTTCATTTTAAGCACTCAGGTTGCTCGAATGGTCTAGCTGAATGAATCTAAGAAAAGATATTAGATTATTTAGAGTAGTCATTCTTAATTACACCTCTTTGGGAAGCCCATGGACCTTCTCCCTTGAAAATGACACAAACATAAACACACAATTTTATGTAATATTTTGGGGTGTCTGTGAACCTTCCAAAGCCCATACGTGGTGAAGAATAGAGATCTGCAGAATCAATAAACTGTCCCTCAGGCAACACTCCAAAAAGTCTTTCTCAGCTAATCTATGTTCATGCACTCATTCGACAAATATTTATTGAGTGCCGACCACATGCTGAGCACCATCCGTGGAGATAAGGATACTGCAATAATAAATCAGACCAAGACTAAAGAGTCTTGGAATAGAAGTTCATTTTAACATTACAACTGTGGCCAGTTCAAGGCATATCCTCTTGGTTCAACAATGAACACTGCTGGGAGCTGGATTAACAAATCACTTGTGAAAATGGAGAAACCTAATGAGGACGAAGTGCTGGACTTGAAAGGCTGCCTCACTTCTGCTTAAGGGTAATTTGATTACCCTCAGGCAGAGCCTTGGCTCTCCTCAGGAAGTTAATTTTGCATCTGCTTTAATTTTAGCCAAGACAATGCTTTTTTTTTTTTTTTAAGACACAGGGTCTCACTACATCACCTAGGCTGGAGTGCAGTGGCACAACCATAACTCACTGCAGCCTTGAACTCCTGGGCTCAAGTGATTGTCCTGCCTCAGCCTCCTACGTAGCTGGGACTACAGGTGTGCACCACCAAGCCTGGCTAATTTTTAAATTTTCTGTTAGAGATGGGATCTTGCAATGTTGCCCACGCTGGTCTCAAACTCCTGGCCAAAAGTGATCCTTCCACCTCAGCCTCCCAAAGTGCTGAGATTACAGGTGTGAGCTACCATGCCCAGTCAAGACAATATTAAAAGTAGACAGAAGAGTACATCTCAGGCATTTAAAAAACAAACAAAACAAACAACAAAACCCTCAAAAAACTCCAAAACTTAAACCCTAAAACTTAAAGAGAGGACTCACTGAATGTCTAGCCTTGAACAATGTAATATTCTAATATATCACCCAGAAGAAACTAGTTGCAAAGTACACGAGATAACTGTAGGAAATAACCTGCTCTATGCTATACTAACCAATAAAAAAAAGCTGTGTTGCCAGCCAAAGATCGTTTTTAAATAAATTGATCTATAACCCCTTTTGAGCAGTAACTACGTAACAGGAATATATCATGATAACAAAGCAATGCCATTTGCACCTTTCTGTTAGCTACAGCAGAAGGGCATGCATTCAACTCAACCAAAAGCATTAAACACTCAATTAAAAGAGAAAGGCAGGCTGTGGGCTGTGGTGGAAGGTACAGGATACAACTTGGTCCATAAAGAGAGTGTTCATAGCCCAGTACATGATGGTGTTAGCATGTACTGGGGCTGTTAAATTTTCAGGAATTTTCTGAGCTGTATGATATCAGGTTGGTAGCTTGAAACTGGTTATGGTTGGAATATTTATACCACAGAAATGGCAACTGCAACAAATGGTTATACCCAAAGAGCCTGTTGTTAAACATTTACTAGGATACCACTGGTTCATACTGATTCTTATTCTGAAAGTGACATCAGTATAATGATTTCTTATAATTCATTCTATAAATGATCAAAAGACAAAGTTTATTTAATGAGAATCATCAAACTTATGTAACAGACTTCTTCACCATGTGGTAAAGAATAAAAGTGGACAGTAATAAAATAGCCATAACTAAAACTTGCTTGACTTCATATGTAAAAATGGCCTAATAAACCTGGATTATAAATGACAAGCACAACAAACAAAAAACTGGCAAAACGAGGATCCGCCCCATCTGAAAAATGAATTCTTGATCGATCTGTCCTAATTTTAAAGTTCGAGAATAAACTTCACAATCTTTTCAGAGCCTTTATCAAGTCATGTTTGGTTTACATGGAAAAGCTTGAAGGCCACACCAAGAAGCTTCTATTCAAGTTTGAAAAGCTCACTCAATGATTCTAAGAAGTGAGGGGAAAAAGGATAAAACAGGATAGGGAAAAAAGGTAACTCTCTTTGCTTGAGAAGCTGATAAAATTTTAAAAGAATCTTAGAAAACATAGTTATTTGGCAAGTCCAAAGACCAGTAGCAACTAAGACCTTTAAATGTCAGGAATCATTAAAATTTTCCTTAGTAAAATAATTTGTTTCGAACTGCCTCTGGCAAATAGAGATCATAAATATATGTACATGATTCTCTGGGCTTACTTTGGGAACTATGTTCTAAATCTTTATTTAAGAAAAGCCCACACTGGTTGAACTTAGGTGTTCTGCTTCTTTTCTATGCAAAAGTATTAATATTCTAACATAAGGTAAAAAATACTTACCTGCACCAATTTCTGTAAACCACGAAGATGCAGAGTTCAAATTGATTGTCTCAAACTGAACTACCTGATTGGATTCAGTGCCTTTGCTAATAGCTACACAGACCATTGGATATTCCTGTTCTGGTATCACCAGCATTTCAAAAACATTCAAAGGACTTGGCAAAGGAAAATCAAAGTGCTGCAAAAAAAAATAAACAACAGAATTATAATTTAGAATCAATCCTCCCATTCATCCTGTTGTTGAATTAAGTCAAAGGAAAGACTTCCATATTCTTGATTTATCAAATTCTAAAAATGAATACTCTAAGATGAAAATAGGATGAATGTTTTCAAAGAATGTTTTACAGCCTTGGTCATATTAATCTTTATGAATGATCGTTTTAGAAGTTAAGTAATATGAGTTAAAGAGGAAATCTTAACAAGAACACAAAATCCCTAAATCAAATAAACAATTATAAGTATCTATAAATGTTCTGACTCTAGATCATAGTAATAGGATCTTATAATTTTACCTTCAGTTACACAGTGTTTTCTAAAGAAAAGAAACATAAACTAAGTAATACATACCTTAATCAACATGAATTTCTGCATTGGCTCATACCACTGAAGTAAAACAATTCCAGACTGTAAAGCTCCACAGAGGTATTTATGTCCTGTATAAGGGTTTCTGACTGGAAACGGACAAAAAAACCCAGACACATCCAAAACATTGAATACTTTTATATGAGAACAGTTTATCTAAAAGCAACAACTGATCTACACTCACCTAAAAGATAACTTAGCCTTCTTTACAAAAGGCAAGAACAATGAAATGTGATCTGACAACAATACCAAAATATAGATGGAAGAAACTACTTCAAGTGATTATTTAGCTGATAAAGAAAAATTATCAGGTCTGTTAACTAGGATGACAAGAGCGAGCAGAAAGCAAAGAAAGATGATGATGTCTTTTTCTTTTGGCTTTCTTATCCTTTCCTTTTTACTTTCTTATCTCAACTTGAAATTATATTTAAATTCTAAACACCTTCAATATACTAGGTTCTCAAACACAGAAATTTTTGATAAGAATAATATGTTATGCAGTAAAACTTCTAAATTAGTATATACAAGCCAAAAAGCTACTTCTTAAGTAAATTAAAAGAATGAGTTCTGATAAGGTCCAGGTAGCAATTAAAATGCAAGATCTCATTTTTGGAATAGTAGTTTACAGATATCTGCTTAAGACAGATGAAAATAATTATTAATAATTCATCTTGATATAACTTCCTTGACTCACATCACAAAAACTCACATTGGTCTTTCCTTCTCCCTAATTTGACTCCTACCACCAATAATATATATTGATTATAAGAGCAGTTATTTGCATTAAGCTCTAATGTATTATCTTAATGTTTATATTTTGGATTGTAAGCTTCTAGACCTTTTTTGAGTCGTATACCTTGGGAATCTGATAACAGATATGGACATGATTCTCCCTAAACAAATGATCATGAGATGTGCTTATATTTGGAGCACATTTGTGGTTAACGTTTTTGTTCTAGAATATGGACTATGCTGTGAAACTATTATGTAGCATGGAGATCAATGTGTAGCTCATTGATCAAACAAAAGAATAAACAGAAAGTTAGAAGCCCAAGATCTGAAGTCACTGGACTTGGATCTGATTCCATGTTCTGTTACTTACTAGTGACATAATCAGTATCATGGAGTTGTTTAAGGGTTAAGTGAAATAATTATATAGTAAAGAATTCAATCTTGCCCAAAAAGAGGTCCAGCCTCTGTTGTCCCACTTCTGGGAGGTAATCTCTAAGCCTCTGGAATTTCATGCTTGATAGGAGTGTGTTTGTCTGGGGGCCTCAGATCACTGAATAGTATAATAATATGATTTAGGGTGGGGGCTTTGGGTCATGCAGTCTCAGTTGATCTCCAGAGGGGCTTGATACTGAGATCAGTAGTGTGGACAATCAATCATGCCTTCGTGATGGAGCCCAAATAAAAACTCCGGACAGTTAGGCTCAAATAAGCTTCTCTGGTTGGCAATGCTTTTAAAGTAATACTGTTCATTATTCCATACGGAAAGGACAACAGAAACTACACATTTGGCAATTTTTGTGGACTCTGCCCTATGCACTTCTTCCCTTAGCTGGTTTTAATCTGTATCCTTTCCTTATAATAAACCGTAATCATAACCGTGAATATTTAACAGCTTTCAGTGAGTTCTGTCATACCTTCTAGAGAATTTTTGAATCTGTGGGTATTTTTGGGAATCTCCAACTTGCAATTAGTATCAGAAGTGTGGGTGGTCTTGTGTGGACTATTCCCTTTAACTTCATAGTTAGCTAAACTCCTGTAACAATGTTCATAAAGCACTAGTAGTAACTGGTAGATGGTAAATGGTTAAATGTTAAATAAATGAAAGCTAGGATATTAGCGGAGATATAACCTCAGGGAATATGGTTACAAAATTCTAGAAGTATTATGCTCTGAGTAAACACTAAATCTACTATCTCCAAGCATTTCTATGCCAAGTTTCTCTATACATTCTTGAGCTTCATTGGCACTTTAACTCCTTACTAAAAACAAGTAAAAAACCTACTCTCCTTCCTATTTGATTCTGTAAGCCTCCAGGTAATTTTAAAGATGTTACACGTTCTAACCATCTAGTTTGAGAAACAGCATTTACTCACCTATGCAACATTTGTGGCAGCCTTTTGTATCAGGAATCTTTGTTGTTAAAGCAAACTTTCTGAAAACATAAGACAATATCAGTGTATGTACTCTACAGCAGTGGTAGCCATATAGCGATTTGTGAATCAGCTGCATCAGAATCAGACAGGAAGGTGCTTTAAAAAAACTGTCTTGGACACTGACTCTAGATTATCTGGTTTTATAGGACTGAGGTAGGAGCTGAGAATCTGTGTTATAGAACTTCCATAGGTGATTTTCACAGACAGTCAAATTTAAAAAACACTGAGCTTTTACATTCTAGATGATATATACTTTAGTGTAAACTACCTTTGAAAATTAAGACAAAGAAAGTTTTGTTTACTGGGCAAGGAATATTGGCCTGTCTTAAAAATAAACACTACTTCCCCTTACTCTCAGTAGAATCAAAATGATATTTCGTACCTTGGTAGTATGCGGTCTGGAAACCTGTGAGTTTGAATATGAGCAGCTAATCCTGGTTTTTTGGCTTGTTCAAACAAAGCTATAAGATTATGAGAATAGAGTTGAAAGGTTTTTCCTATAAAAAAAAAGATTACTTTTATTAGAACTATTTATGGTGGAGAAATAACAATTTTTAAGAATAAGAAAACATAATTACCTTCTAAAATGAGGAGTCCAGTAATGTTCAAAAAGCCAAGAAAAATAGAAAACACATACAAAAAAATTCAGTTAATACTATTTTGAAAGATAATAATA
Source organism: Indri indri (assembly GCA_004363605.1). Classification (NCBI taxonomy): domain Eukaryota; kingdom Metazoa; phylum Chordata; class Mammalia; order Primates; family Indriidae; genus Indri; species Indri indri. The sequence continues at coordinate 64,330 of RJWJ010002568.1, forward strand.
GGTAAACTCATTTTTAAGCAAGTAATTGTTTCATAATATATAAAATTAGATATATTATGACTAATAAGTTATCTAGGCAAAATAAACTCTAATGATGCCAGCACAGAAAAAGAAATTGTTAAACATTGTTGTGTAAAACCTTGTTATGGACGTGATTATCAATTACAATGATGCACATGTGATTATTTTAATATAACATGGAAGATTCTATAAAACTATATTAGTATTTCTCAGGGATAAACCTCTTTATCAAATTACCTTGGCTTGGACTAAAACTGATTGTTTTAAATATAACAGATTGGTATACTAAGAAAAGTAAAGTAAACCAATATTATAAGCCATAATACAAGGACAATAGGTCTATAATTTTATATAATCAAAAACATAACCATGTTAAGTGGGTGGGGAGTGGGTGGAGAATATATGGTAAACAACTTCTTCTGATTCCTTATCATACATGGTATGGTAATATAACAACACAAAACAATATTTATATTTTTATTATTAGACATATTAGACATTTTTATTATTAGACATTTATTAAACATAAATATATGGAGTCTTACCCTCAACAAAATTCTCTGCATTTTCTCAGAATAGAAACATTCTGCCTAACACTATGCTATCCTTCCTCTCTCCATTTCCCCTACATATATAGTTTGCTACATAGCTAGCTAGGCAATTAAACACACATGTACATGCATCTGAATGTTTTCTCTTATTGAGTTCTGCTACCTACATTCTTCCAGTTTCATGGGTCATTTTAACTACAGTAAAGAAAAAACTAATTTATAGGCCAATGTTTCCCTGCATTCTCACAGTTATGTTATAAATATATACGATATACCCTGTGTAATTTTAAAGCTTATTTCCAAAGACAAGTATGAGTAGGGATAAAAGCAGCAAGAGTTACAGAAAAATAATTTTATATGTAAACAACTCAGAATTGTTAACTCAAACAATTAGCTTGATTTTCATAACAGTAATATATTAATATTTTGCTAAACAAAACTAAAAAAGATTTGTGGGAAGCATAATTAAACTTAAAGATTTAAGTACTCTTTTGAGGAACCCACTTTTCGGAAACCATTTATGCATAATCAAATAATATGCTCTTCATAAACATTGCCTTTAGCTCAAATATACAGATTCCTAAGGAGTCTCTACTAGAGAGAAATAATAATTCACTATCTTGTATTCTACTATCAGAATTAAAGCAACCAGTAAACTTCTAAGTAGTTATTTAAATCTAAAATGTAAGAAAATATTTTTTCTTAAGTAAGAAATTTTTTGATAGGTAAGAATTCTTAAAAAGCCAAAAAATACCCACCTACCCACTCACCCCTAACAATAACCAAAAAAGAAAAATGCAAAAAAAATTAGAGGTTACTCTGGAATTAACTTGTTTAGCAGACTTTAAAGCATTAGTCCAAGATAGCTAATATGTAATCGAGAACATGAATTCCACCAGCAAACACTGTGTAAGACTGCACAGTTTATTAAGCACTTTGGATATTATCTCATTTAACCCTCACAACCTTGTGAGCCTGTTAGTGTGACCCCATCATCCTCGTTTTATAAATAAGACATCTGAGGCTGAGAGAGTGTAAGTGACTTGCTCAAGACCACAGAAAAAGGAAGCAGCTTGATCTTTTGCTTCTTTCCTTTCAACTGTTAATTCCCAGTGGAAGGCAGAAGTGGTGGATAGGGATGGTGGAGGAGGCTGAGTGGAAGGGACTGGCCTCCGGTGACAATCACTGTGCCATCTCTAAGGTGTTTAGATGCTGGGTGGGTTTGTGAAGTGCTATCCTAACTAAAGACAGGATCCTTCTCAAAAGTTTCTTCCCATCTTATATGGGTAGAAAACATCCACAAGTCCTAAAGTTACTATACTACATTATAGTTACCCAGAATTACGAATAACATTTTAAAATACTGTATATTAAAATTACATTTCTCTGCCTGTTTATGATTTATTTTTCATTATCACATGCATACCTGATAATGACATTAAAGTATTATTGATAACATACAGCCAAGTACACTTCCGTGGGAATAACTAAAGAAAAAGAAGAAAAAGAAGATAATTAAAACACTTTGTCATGCTTTTTACCCCTTAGTCCTCCAAATTCCAACATTCTGAAATAGTATAAAAATAACTATCTTTTATCTTTCAATAAATTACCAAAACCCTAGGGGGGAAGAAAAAAAACCTTTCAACATGAACATGTAAAGGGTACAATTTCACCACTTTAAATATTTAAATCATAAAAATTAAAATTAGGGCCCATATGAATTGATTTAAAATTACCATACTTCTTTTATTTAATTTGTCCAAACCAATTTCTTGAGTTAAAACTCCTAATTACCTGTTCCATTGTTGCCTCATGTAGCTCATTGAGATTCAGTGTGTAAATACCATCTTCAGTTCCAAAAATAATGTACTGATCTAAAACAGTTCAGATGTAAATTATCAGAATTTACTATCATTTTCTGAAATCATTCACTAAAATAATGGCTTTATGTTGCAATGGTATTAAGAGTTAGACAGCCATCTACCCAGCCAAAAATTATTTTCTAAAATTCATGCCACCTTCTTTACCTTTTTCCCCAATTCCTTTCTTATTTTTAAAAGTAGAATATAGTCTATGTTAAGACTAACTCATTCTGACTTTATCTTATTATATAATCCTCCCCTTCAACATAATTTTCATATTTAAAAATTCTTTATTAGAATATAATTTTTTTCAAGATACCTTGAATATTCTTTTGAATAAGGAAACTGTAAATTAAATATAAATTATAAATCATGGCACACCAGAAACAATTAGTACACCTGGTATCCAGATCTTGGTTTCTAAATACTATTTTCCACTAACAAGAACCAGGGCTTCTTAGAGAAAAGACAGATTCCAATTCTAGGACAAGGAAAATAGAAGATGAGCCTAGAAATCTTGCTGCCCCAGGCAGTAAGGAAGTGCTAAAACAACGATGAGGACACTTCAAACAAAATAACATAGGAGCTCCCACTGCTCAAAAAATTCTGGAACAATGTAAGTGTGAAAATAAATAATAGTGATGGATCATATTTCACTGAGTAAGAATTCATGAGTACATACTAATTAAATATATAAATAAATGGGAAAGAAAGGAAATTGTCTATGAATGTTAATGGACCATCAGTGCATGCTAAATCTAGTGGGTGAAAGTCTAATGAGCAAGAAGAAATTTATAAACATAGTTTCAATGTATCTCCATATTAATTACTTATTAATTAGAAAGGGAAAAACAGTAACTTGACAGTGGAGAAAGCTAACGAATGCCACCTTAACCAACAGATCAATGTCAACATCACCAGTATTTGGACAAGCTGATATCGTGTGCCTCCTGCACTGATGCACTGAGAAGAGCAAAATAACATTTCTATGTTTTTCCCACCAAACATGAATAACCTGACCTAAACATGAAGACTTATCAGACAAACCCAAATTAACAGACATTCTACAAAATAAGTAGCCTCAAAAATGTCAAGATCAGGAGAGGTTGAAATACTGTGCTAGACTAAAGGAGACTAAAGAGACACGATAACGTGATCTTCAACTTGATGCTGGACTGGGAAAATAAAAATTGGATGGAAACTATCAAGAACATTATTGGGACAATTAATAAAATTTAAATATGGACTTTGGATTAAAAATAATAGTATATGAAGGGTAAATTTCCTAATCTTTTTAACTGTACTACAGTTATATAAGAGATAATTCTTTTTCCTAAGAAATACACACTGAAGTACAAGGGGTAGAGGAGAGGATTATGACGTCTCCAACTTATGTGTTCAGAAAAAAAAAGCATATCGAAATTGGTAAAACAAATGGGCAAAACAAAAACATTTAATGATTTTGAGTATATAGGAATTTCTTGAGCATATAACTTTTCTGTAAGTTTAAAATGTACCAAATAAAAAGTTATAAACAAAAACATTTCTTACTGTTAAAAATATCTTTTTCTTGGTTATACTTTCTAATAGTGGCATTTAAAGCAGATCACTATATGACCATTGTTACTGTGTTGATACAGAAACAAACATTTCCTGAAACCCAATACTGCCTAACTTCTGTTTTCTAATTGACAGACACTCAGGTAGGACCCGTCCGTGCAACAAGGTATTAGGAGTATTCACGTTACAAATGATCACACTGAAAATCAGAGGTGTTAAGTTTGTTTTCCAAGTCACATGGTAATGACAGAGGGGTAATTCAAATCCAGACTTCTTTGATTCCAAATTTTTGTCTCTAGATATTATGCTTCCTCATCTTAAAAATACGGTCTAAATTTTTAAAAAATAAATTATTATTTTGACCTCATTCAGACTTGCAGAAAAGCTGTAACAGTAAAAATAATTCCTGAATACCCTTAATATAAATTCCACAAATGTTGAACATTTACTACTTTCATTGATCCTTCTTTCTCTTTCTATTCATACATTTTTTTGTTTTCTGAACTGTTTAAGATAAGTTATGAGCATGATACCACTTTAGACCTAAATATTTCAGTGTGCATTTCTTAAAAAAAAGTCTTATATAACCATAAGACAGTAATACTGAAACAATACTATAATCTATAAACCTTACTGAGATTATAAATTGTCCCACTAATGTCCTTTTGTAGTAAAAGAAAATTCCAAATTAAGGATGCAATCAGTTGTAATGTCTGGTTAGTTCTTTTTTTTTTTTTTTTTTTTTTTCCGAGACAGAGTCTCACTGTGTTGCCCGGGCTAGAGTGCTGTGGCATCATCCTAGCTCACAGCAACCTCAAACTCCTGGGCTCAAGCAATCCTTCTGCCTCAGCCTCCTGAGTAGCTGGGACTACAGGCATGCGCCACCATGCCCGGCTAATTTTTTCTATATATTTTTAGTTGTCCGATTAATTTCTTTCTATTTTTAATAGAGACGGGGTCTCGCTCTTGCTCAGGCTGGTAACAAACTCCTGAGCTCAAATAATCCGCCCGCCTCAGACTGTTCTTTAAATCAAGAATAGTTCCTAGACACTATTAAATTTTAATGCCTTTAAACCAAAACCCCATTTACCTTATTTAGGTTGCTGCAGTTCCTATCAAATTTAGTCTCTAAAGTCAGATTTTTAAACAACTTCAGTTCACTGATCATAAAGATTCTTTCTCACAATAAATATTTTATTGGAGATGTATATAAAATCCAAACATTTTACCTTTTGTATCAGGATGTATCCAGGATGTTGCACAATTAATTTTCAAAGGGCAGCCATCAAAAACTTTTGAAAAACATGCTCCCATCTTATTTATAAAGAAAGAAATTTGACTTATTTGATTAGAAAATTTTACATATTCTTAGAAAATAGCTAAGATCATTATGAAATACCAAGCTTACTCTTATTTGCATATACTTGTGGCTTCATCCCCCTCAAAATTCACATTTTGACATAATTTAATCCCTTCTACTGATAGTCTCATATTCTTTCCTTTTGTAATCCACTATTTTAGGGCAAATATATCAAACTTTTACCAAAACATCCATATAGGTCAATGATATAGTCTAGGAATTTTAAGTTACTTTTTTTTTTTTAGGACTAACAATTATTAATATGAAACAATGGATGATTTTATTCAGCAACTATAGTAATTATAGTAATTATAATTGTAGTATGACTCCATAATAGTCATAACAGACAAAAAGACCAATATTTTATATTATATATTAGACTTTTGAGGAATAAAAAAGTATAATTTATAAAACATCCCATTCATATGATTGGTTGAAGCACCTCACAGATTAGTTCCACTGAAGGGCCAGAAAAAAGCACTAACATAAGCTTCCCTGGTGCCTTTTCACTGTATATAGTCCAATGTGAAAATGATTTCAGGGATAGAAAGATATTTAACCTACACAATGAAGAGGTCACAGTACTAGTCACGTCATCACATTAAGATTAAATTGGCCTTTGTAAACTAATTTGAGGACTCAACTGCCAGTAATTTATAAAAAGTGAAACACTGCAAATTCTAACACATTCACTCAAATTAGGTTACAGGATTTGATCCATGGTATATCCAAATCCATCTTATACACTTTTCTATTTTTTGATATCCTTACTTTCAATGGCTCAAGATACTTGATAGCCAATACACTGCTTCTTCTAAAGAGATAAAAAATGGCAAATAGTTCACATAAAAATATTCCTTACCAGCACTTTTGGGGTGGGTGGAAGGCCATTAATGGCTGGTTTCTGTGGGAAAAATAACGTTAATACTGTAAGACCTCCTAAGCCTTGAAAAACAAAAAACTTTAGTCACATAGAAATTCAGTTATTTGAATTCTTTAATTAGACAGACTATGATCCTTACATGATAAATATAGTACTAGTTACAACTAATCACTAAATGCCTATTATACCTACAGGGAAGTCTCGCTTGTCCTTTTTTCGTGGTAGCTGTGGTGCTTGTGCCGATCCTTCTGTATTTTCACTGATCAGTTTTGAAATACCATCGCCATTTCCTGAAGAGAATCATGGTTAAAAGGTGAATGACCATACAAATAAGTACTTTCTTTGAAAAATAATTTTCCCTTTACTCCACTACTTGTCTCCCCTTTGGGTGATCCTTTACTGCAGAACATTCTCTACCGTCAGATGAATTATTAATAATTTATCTTCGGTACCTTTGTCTACATTCTGTAGAGGCAGCATTGCATCTTTAGCAGTGGCCGTAATCCACAAAAACAACAATTGTTTTTCCACATTGTGAGGAAAAATGAAACCAGACCTACTGATACTGATATTCGAGGCCTTTTATAATTGACCTTTTTAGTTCTATCTTCCAGTATACACCCCTTAAAAGCTCACACTTCTACCATAATAGACTGTACTTCAAACACAATCCAGATTTTCCCGCTTCAGTGATTTGCTCATTCCTACTAAGAATGCTCCACCTATTGAAGGCTCACCAAGCCCTTTAATACCCTGCAAGACCCTACTTCTTCTATTTCCTATCCTTATCTCCCTCAGAAATCTCTGGTCTTCTATCACATACAGGTAATTATTTTAGGAGACACTTACACAAGCTATCCTTCTTAATGTTATGTGTATATGGCTATAACATCTGCTATAGACCCTGAACTTCTCGAGGGCAAGAACATGCATTCATCCTTCTAGATCCTACAATAAATATTTAGCAAGAGAAAAAATTAGGGTTGAAGTAGACTGAATCCATTACAGCTCATCCATGGGGAATTAAAGAACCTTTCACAAAGCTTTAAACTGTAATAGGACTGACTAAAGACAAAAGATATTCTTTAAAATAGGAACAAAATGGCTTTTTTTCCAGTTTTCGCTTTATTTACCCAGATCACAGTATCTAGCCATATGCACTCCCCAGTTGCTGACACTGCTAGTCATACCAATAGAGGAAATCTCTGCTACAGGACCACAACTTGGGCTACTCTGTCTTCTGAGAATTTGGGGAGCTCTGTTCTCTGAATCAGGACAACGTTTTACGGTTGATGATTTTTCTTCATCTGGGAAGTTGTCTTCAGGGTAACTGTTTATCCTTGGCTAGTGGTACAAAGACAAAAAAGTACTTCAAAAAATCTGGATAAAAAGCAGTAACATTTAATTATCATTAGGCATCAAAGACTTTAGGGAGAGGGGGATACACCTATTTTCTTTCTTGTATATGGTTCGATTTACCGGGTTATATAAGCAAAGTAAGAGTCAAGCTACTGTCCCAACACAACTATGAATTAGCCATGTGATTTTTAATCAGCCCTAACCCAAAACTGAAACAATTTTTGTAACTAATAAAATTATGCAATTCACAAATAACCATAAACAAACAAGGAAAAGGACTTAATGAAGCATGACTACTAAAATGTCAAACTGTAGTAATAAAGTGATGATAAACAATGAACTGTCTTATCTTCTCTTCAGTCAAGTATTTTCTCAAATGAGCAATAACTTTTGTCTTTTTCTAATAGCTATTAAAAATATTGTAATTCTCATTAAATTTTTTTTACTATGTATTTTACATCTTTATGCCCCCTCCTGAAGCAGACTGTATTCATCTAAAATATATTAAAGAGAATTTTGAAAAAAACCTCAAAATTATTTTAAAAATTTAATTATTTATTATGTAAACACAGATTTATTATTCAAAATTCTTAAGTAGCTCACCTTAGGAGGTAGGGGAGGTGGTATTGCACGTTTTGAGGTTGATCTAATACAAAGAAAAATGTAATTTAGATGGTAATAAATGGCCATACCCTAAAACACACAGATACTGTTAAATATGTATTAAAATGGGCTCCACTTGTACTCACCATCAAATTGGTACTAACTGATGAACACTAGGGTAATACTCTCCAGGGTTTAGGGGGATGGGGGGGTAAACCCACAACTAAAAGGACACGGGGAGCACTGCAGGGGGCAAGGGCATGCCTCTAACCCTCCCTTGGGTGAGGCAAAGACATAAAGTGTAACCATAATGTTTGTACACTCGTGATACCATGAAATAAAAAAAAAAATCTGTTTATATACAGAGGATATAAAAGACAACTAGATTGTGAACGCCAAGTATAAAACATTTAGGAAGACCTCTAAGATCTTATATTATATGACTGTAGTCAAATTACATGACTATAAAATAGAGATTTTATAAAGTGGACACAGTCTTTTGTACTCTACAGTCATGCTTTGCTATATTTAACATGTAATAAAAACTAATTTAAACTTACAAGTAAAAAAAATAGACTCAGAATTTCAGAGTTGGAACCCATAGATTCAAATGGCTATGTCATCAAACTCTGTGCTACTCAAGTATGGTCCTCAAACCAGCAACATTGGCATCATCTGGGAACTTTTATAAATGTCCCCTTTAGACCTACTGAATCAAAATCTGCATTTTAAGATCTCCAGGTTATCAGCAGGCATATCAAAGTCTGAGAAGCACTGATCTAGCCCACTGGATCCACACGGTTATATATGGTCACTGCAATCAATCAGGAAACTTTCAGGATTCTTAGATTCCAATCCCAAAGACTGTATTCTATAGAAGGGCTTGGCAAACGTTTGCTATAAAGGGCCACATAGTAAATACTGGCTTTGCCAGGCATATAGCGGTCACAACTATGCAATTCTGCTGTTGCAGTGTGAAAGCAGCCATATACATACATAAACTAATGAGCATAGTTGTGTTCTAAGAAACGTTTATTTATGAACACTGAAATCTGAATGTTATATAATTTTCATGTGTAATAAAATACTATTCTTTTTTTGATTTTTTTCCAACCACTAAAAAATGTAAATACCATTCTAAGTTCATAGGCTATACAAAATAAGGCAGTGGGCCACATTTGGCCCACTGGTCACAGTTTGCTAACCCCAAATCTCTTGGCCCAGTATGGGGATCCAGGAATATGTATTTCCAAAGAGCTCTTTACATGACTGCAATGCACAAATATGTTAAAAACAACTTATTTAGGCCAGTCTCCTCAGCTAATTGTTCAGGGAAGACAGGTCTAGAATATGAAGTAACTACACTGGAGAGATGACACTGGGGTTTTCTGACTTCTGCTACAGTATTTTTTTCCTATAACACATCTTTCAGTATATTATCGGCACACACAGTATACTCTGATTAAAAAAAAAAAAAACAACTCCAAAACCTTAATGATCGGTACATGTTGCTTTTTGATAATAAAAAAAAACCAGGGCCAGGCACGGTGGCTCATGCCTGTAATCCTAGCACTCTGGGAGGCCGAGGCAGGAGGATTGTTTGAGCTCAGGAGTTCGAGACCAGCCTGAGCAACAGCGAGACTCCATCTCTACTAAACATAGAAGAAATTAGCCAAACAACTAAAAATAGAAAAAATTAGCCGTGCACGGTGGCAAGTGCCTGTGGTCCCAGCTACCCGGGAGGCTGAGGCAGGAGGATCGCTTGAGCCCTGGAGTTTGAGGTTGCTGTGAGCTAGGCTGATACCACGGCACTCTAGCCTGGGCAACAGGATGAGACTCTGTCTCAAAAAAAAAAAAAAGCCAGAAGCTTTACACTGACAAAAGGCATAGCACAACTTTTTTAAGAATGAAAACTAAGGTTTATTAGAATACATCACTTTGCCTCAAATACTTTTCTTATGTAATTACATAAAATATAGTTATTAAATTAGAAAACAACTTACTTGCCAGTATTAGCACCATCAACAAAAGGATTCCACTGTAATAAAAAGTTTGGGTCTGACGACAATCCCTGTGAAGACAAAAAATATAGTTTAAAATGTTACTTTACAACAGATATTAAGGATTTTATTTGATTCAAGAAACTATTCCAGTGTCATGCATATTAATAATTTTGGCATTTAATCAATTTTTTAATCTCCAGCTAGATTAGCTTTGTCACTGACATATTTAGGTCAATGACTCATTATCAGTTGACTTGAACTTAGGAAATTCCATGAACATTCTAAATAGAGCTTCAAATGTGACAAGCCCTCTTTACCAATATGCTAGTATATTGTGAAGCAAAAGAGAAAAAAAAAAACCATGAATTATCTGCATCACTACTCCATTAGCATGGAGAACTAAATATCATATTATTATCATTAATTTATTGGTACTACTGCTTTTCTCTATTAGCATGGAAACTGAGGATTTATTACACAGCAACACATACAGTAAAAAGAACACTACTTCCAAATGTTAAGGATACGGAGGTCCATTAACAGAAGACAATTACTCTAAAAGGTAAAGCTCAAAAATAAAATAGATATTAAGGTAACTTCTAGGCTAACTTTAATAATATCTCATTTTATTACTTCTTTTAAATAAGCAAAGGATTAACTAAATAGTAATCTCAAAATCAGAGCAATGGTTAAGAAAAGAAGTTATGTTAACAAATAGTATGGTGGTGCGAACCTGTAGTCCCAGCTACTTGGGAGGTTGAGGTAAGAGGAGGATCACTTGAGCCCAGGAGTTTGAGGCCAGCCTGGGCAACAAAGCAGACCCATCTCAAAAAAAAAAAAAAAAGTAAGGAATTAAAAAATATAGAATTTACCATAAATTTAACAGAATCAATAAGAAAAAAGGTCCTGAGAGCTTAAAGCTGAGCATCAAATTCCATGTATTTAATAATGTCACGTAAATCCTTCAAAAGACTCAAGAAGGTCAAAATGAATGGTTGAAATAGTGTATTATGTTGAACCCTAGTCAAAATACACCTAACTATAAACTTATTAAAGCTTTAATATGTGAAAAAATTATCAAAATTGATTCTTAAAACAGTACATTACTTTGTTCCCTAATCAAAGCATACATAAGTTTTCTCAAAAAAAAAAAAAAAATTTTTTTTTGAGACAGGGTGTCACTTCGTTGCCCAGGCTGGAGTGCAGTGGCCCATTCATAGTGCACTGTGACTTCCAACTCCTGGGCTCATGCAATCCTCCCACCTCAGTGTACAGAGTAGTTAGGACTACAGGTATATGCCACCACACCTGGCTAATTTTTTTATTTTTTGTTGAGAAAGGGTCTCACTATGTTGCCCAGGATGGTCTTGAACCCCTGGCCTCAAGTGATTCTCCTGCCTCGGCCTCGCAAAGTGCTGTGATTACAGGAGTGAGCCACCATGCCCAGGCTAGTCTTCTCAAATATTAATGTGAAAAAAGTTTTTTAAAAGTCACAATTCTTACCATTTCATCCCGTGCTTCTGTTTCTTTTCTCAGAGGAGGTTCAAATTGTAATTTGTCAACTGCAAAATATATAAGAGATATTTACAAACTCAGCAGCTTAAAGGGCTAATCTCGTAAATGTAATGAGAAGCTTGTATTTTGTCGGGGGACAAGAAGAGGGGAAAGATGAGAAAACAAAAATCTCTTATTTATTTATTTTTACTATAAGAAAATTTAGGTTTACCAATACAAGGTAACAATCTGGGATCTTCCTAACATCTCTATGTAATTCTTGGTTGGAATCAGGAAATTAAACAGTACTTTTTGCATAAAAGAGATTTTTAAAAATTCATGAAAAGTAGATGACTAAAGGAAAAGTTTAAGGATTTTCTCTATACTGTAGACTTTGTTTTGAGACTAATTTAAGCTACAGCTTCATGGCAGAGATGAACCAAGAAAAATCACCTATAAATTATTTAAAAAGAACAAATGACTTCTGTTAAATTAAATGTTACAATGGTGTGTTCAAGGAATCTAATATCATATTTTGCTATTTATTTTATTTGGTGTGGTCAGATTGATTTCAGAATTATTCCAAATATTCAAAGAGTAATCTCTTTTATATGAAATATTCCAAAACAGAGACAAGGATAGTTTATTACTCATTACAAAGTATGTAGAATTTTAAAATGCTAAAATCTGTTGTGACTAAAAGGCCAAAAAAAATTTTTAAATACTCCTACTTGCATTATAGAAATGCAAGATTCTAAAATACAATCACAGTAAACAAAATACATTTAGAAAGCACTTTTAAATAGGATCCAGTTGTCCTTATCTCTAAAAACAAAATTTGTAAAAAGCAATACAAAGTACTGACATAATTCATCACATTAAATAAAAACAGAGTCATAAAATTTTCAATAAAAGATTGAAAGGCATTCCATAAAGCATATAACCTACTTTTAAAAATAAGGTAAAATACAAAGCTCTTGTCATTAATGACTTATTTAACATAATTTTAAAAATATTTTAATTCAAGAACCACTACTATAATTCATAAAGAAACGCTTTACTCTTTTGAGACACAGATGAGCTAAAGTTCGTGTAACCACTAGAAATACTGGCACGCAGGTCTAGTGATGCATTATAAAAGGCATAAATATGGAAATACCACTTTTTAATAATAAGAATTATATATCTAGCAAATTTTAAAACTTAAAATAATTCCTAGAGAAAATTACTCTCATAAATTTGGATTAAAGATACAGTGAAGAATGGGCGCAGTGGCTCATGCCTCTAATCCTAGTACTTTGGGAGGCTAAGGCCCAGGAGTTTGAGGTTGCAGCGAGCTATGACGATGCCACTGCACTCTAGCCCATGTGACAGAATGAGACCCTGTCTCAAAAAAAAAAAAAAAGAAAAAGATACAGTGAAATGTCAACAACATCCCAATATACCAGTATTAGTAATTAAAAACAAAAGGAGAGATCTCATGTATAATTGGATACAAAATTTTTTCTTTTTTTTTTAAGAGACAGGGTCTCACTCTGTCGCCCAGTGCACTGTAACTTCCAACTCCTGGGTTCAAGTGATCCTCCCACTCCAGCCTCCAGAGTAGCTGGGACTACAGGTGTGCACCACCACGCCCTACTAGTTATTTTGTACAGACGGGGTTTGTGCTTGTTACCTAGGCTGATGTTTTGTTTTAACATGTAGGAAAAGTTATTCTTAAAAAAAAAAGCAAATTCTTGATGACTGACCTAAAATTACTATAGCTATGATTTACAGCACAAAATTCTGAAGCCTCCAATTTTTGTTCTGTGTGATAGACTGGACTCTCAATTTTTTTTTTTTTTTTTTTAAGAAAACCCTGATAGTGCCTTTGGATACATCCTTGGCCCATCAAAATAAAATGGTGGGGAGGCCTTCTACTATATATCCTCATTAATCTCCAAGAGATGATATGGTTCTGGCCACGTGGAATTGAACTTACCCTTCTGCTATAAACTACATACATGTAACACAAATATATGATGTTCAGTAGATTAGGTGTGTTAAATGCACTTTTGACTTGTATTTTCAACTTATGATGTGTTTATCAAGACGTAATCCTATCGTAAGTAGAGGAACATCTGTATGTCTTATATTGCTTTTAGCACCCTTAGTTTTCAGGTGAGATAAAAAGGACAAATGGAATTTTCAAACTTAAGTTGGGTAAACTTTCAGAAATACTTAGACTTCTTGAGCCTAAAGTATTTTGTTTTGTTTTTTCCTTTGCCTGAACGATGGTGAGGTCAATTCCCCTGGAGCCCACTGACTCTCTCTCAGTGAAACAAAAACTGAGCATTCCATACATTTGGGAATACTGCCCCCAACTCTGAAACTCATATAGTACATACAGTTTTACATTCAAACAGGTCCAAAGCACTTCCTCTGAAACAACTTTTGCATGATTTAAAATTCAGAGACTGTCTTCTGGAAAACTGCCCTCCCATCTCAATAAACAGAATCTTGCCAGGTAATGTTAATAACTAATACAATGGTAAAATAGAGTGTATTCATGTCTCTCAATTATAGACACATACACCAATGCTAAATCACTGCAAGTCTGTCCTAGCAAGACACCTTAAACTGGAGATGACAAGGAATCCTTCAGAAGCAGATGACTACAAAAAGAAGACAGCTTCTACCCAAGTCTGTTGGACCAAATGGATAACTACATGAAGTGGAACATCTGACCAAGACCCATGGAACAAGATGACTGGGAGCCACTGGTTATCTTACTTTAATCTGCATACTACAGTACTTTATTTTCTTAACTACATTTTTTTCTCTCCTTAACAGTTGAAGGTTTTGACTTGTTGATAGATACTTGTTACTTTTTAATTACGATACCTGTAGAGTCTCTAGTCTTAATATTGCTCTTTGCAGCCTTAGTCAGTCTGGGGTATGAGTTTAACATCTGGCTAAAATTTACTCATGAGTCAGCGAAAGCCATAAAACTAAACCTGACTGTCGGCCTTGACTTTTTTTGTGAATACCTCCTATCTTCCTTTGGTGTCAATTCTTTGTAATCAGCTGGTTTCCTAGGTAATTGGACTCATCCACTAATTGGCTTTTCGAATGACAAATAAATTTTTAAAATTAGGTAATTTAGTTAATACACCGATACCTGGATCAGACTGAGAAAGTAAAGAAATCTGCCTTGTCATTTACCAGGCTAGGAGGAAAGACAAAAAAATCCAAATGCAAAGTTAATAAGAAACAATGTTTCTCCTTAATGTTTTGCATATGCATTAAGTTTCATATAATGACCCTCTCTCTAAGTTATATTACTTCTCACTGAGAAACCTCACTCTCTAAAATCATAGACTACCAGAAACTTTGCTGTATGAAATCATATCCATTAGAATGAATCATCCTATTCTTGCCTGGATGATATAAGTTGCTGACACAGAGAAGTAGACTCAGTTCCCAACAAAGATGAATAAAGGTGTTTCTGAACACAACACTTCGAGTTTCCTAAGAAACATACTCCCGGGTCTACTTTTACAGCATAGACCTGATGTTTACCCTTCCATACATATCCCTACTTTGCTTTAAGCCATCACTTAAATTTCACGTGAACTCCACTCTTCCCAAAATCCTATACCTCTTCTTTTCCTTTGTTTGATGAGATGCTCTGGTATGTATTCTCCTTCATTGCAAAGAGTTAATAAACCTGACTTTGCTGGACTATACATTTGTCCCTGGTGGTCTTAGACTGATTGGGCCAGGTTCATAATTATTTATGTCTGATAAAAATACATAGTAAGAATGTTTACAGTAGTTATACTAGCCAAAAACTGAAAACAAATCAAATGCTCATCAATGTATAATCATACAATGGAGTATTACACTACAGTGAAAACAGTGAACTATTACTACACATGACATGAATGACTCTCACAGACATAATGTTGAGCAACAGAAACCAGGCACAAAAGGATGCGTATTGTATGATACCATTTGCCTACAGCTCAAGATCAGATAAAAAAAAAACCAGTCTATGTGAAAGAGATAAGAATAGTGATTAGCCTGGGCAGAGCGAGGGCAGGGGAGTATAGCATGGAAAGGCTACTAATTGTGACGGAGCACGAGGGAGCCTTCTGAGATTCAGATAATGCTCTATGTTTTCAGCTGGGTGCTAATTACTTAAGTGTACACATATTTAAAAATTCATTCTGCTACTGCAGGATACTTAAGATTTGAGTATTTTACTATATATAAGTTATCACATCAATTTAAAAAAACAGAAACAAAAAACAATAGAACTGACTAGGTCTGTATAAAATCTATTAAACAAACAAAAGCAAAGCTGTAAAATACTCCTAACAGACACAAAAGAAACTGGTGAAAATTTAAAGCAAATTCATCAATAAAAGGACCTTCTACTCTACTCTACTATTTTCTATCTGGTACTTGAAGTACACAGAGCTCACTCGTGAGGATGTCAGTACTCTGGGTACTCATGAAAGAACTAAATCTTGAATTTATGTCTGAAAAAGCCTATTTTGGTTAAGAAGATTGAATATCATAAAGATGTCAACTCTCCCAAAGGTAATATATAAATTTAATGAGATCTCAGTAAAAATACTGAGAAATTTTAACTAGATAAGCTGATTCTTAAGTTTATTTAGAGAAAATACAATAACCAAATATAATAGTAAAAGAGAACAGCAACAAGGTATATATGTATGTGTGTTGGGGAGGGGTAGGGAGTAGGAGGAGAATTAGTCCAGAAGATTTTAACAATATTGTAAAGATATAATAATTAAAAGTATGCTACTAGCACATGAGTAGACATATTATTGTAACAGAATAGAATTTCCAGAGAGTCCTAAAATATGTATGGGAATTTAGTGTAAAGATGGCATATCAAAATCCATAAGTAGAAAGATTAAGTTTTTAATTAATAGCATTGGGACAAATGAGTAATCATCTAGAAAGAAACTAAAGTTGAATCCATACCTCATACTTTCCACCAAATACTTTAATACCAAAGATTTAAACATTTAAAAAATGAAACTGTAAAAATACAAGAAAAAATAGGAAAATTCTTTTGTAACTTTGGAATCAAGAAAGCCTTCCTAAATATGACATAAAACCCAAAAACTATATAAGAAAGGATAAATCAGGCTACATTAATGGAATACTACACAGCTGCATAAAATAAAGATTATAGCTTTATCATGGAATATCAACTTTGCCACTTTTCTGTCTGGTATTTGAGGCCCATAGAGTTCACTTCAGACTGCACAAGGAGATAACAGTATAAGAAGATATTGTCATTCTGGAACTAACAAAGACACTAAATTTTTAATTATTGCCTTAATCATGAAAAGGCCTGATAAACAACTGATATGGGAAAGACATTCTAACTCTTCAGTGACTTAGATTTCTAAAGCTAGAGATACCTGAGTTTAAGGAAACTCAGACAGACTTAAACAAAATGCTCATCTGCAATAATTCTAGTCAGCCCAAATATTTAATGAATTATTTTCCCCTATTATAGTTTACAATTTTATTTGTATTTTGTTAGTCCTATATCTTATTTTACCGTAAAGTACTTTCAATCTCTTGGAACAAGTATGCACTTAAGTCAACAAACCCAAACCTAAAACTCCTTTACAAACTTGTTCTAAATTAATATGACTAAAGTGACAGATAGTGCTGATAAAAATTTTCACCAATGATTAATTTATTAAATTAAAAAAATCAATCTCATCTTTTAAATATTTGTTTTAGAAAAGATTCATCTTAGTGTTAATCTGACTAAAAAAACTGAAACCAAACCAAATGTTCAATAAGAGGAAACTGGCTAACTATAATATATCAACTAATGCAATAGAATGCAACCATTAAACAACAGTTATAAAGTCTACACTAATATACAGAAAATACTTCTATTATTAAGTGAAATTTTATGTATAGCAAAAAGTCAGCCACATAAAAATAAGCATAGAAAAACATAAAAGAAATTCAGCAAAATATTAACTATGGTTGGCTCTGGGTGATGTGATTACATGCAATATTAATATTCTATATTTTTCGTCTTGCAAATTTTCAGCAATGGGCATGATTATTTCCATAATTAGAAAATAGAAACTATTCAAAAATTAAAATTCAAGGGAATTTCATCAAAACCAGAAGAGTAACCCCTATTTTAGAAGCATTCTGATATGCTAAAGTATGCAGCCTTAATTAATCTGAGATTTTATTATTCCACAAAAAAATACAAGAACACCCAGATCAACCCTCCAAAACCACCAATGGAAAATATATACCAGACACGTACAATTTATTTCTGAAGCTGTCCGTTCAGCTCTGGCATTCCTGTTTGTAGATCTAATGGTATGACGAATGATTGCATGGGGCTGTGGATATAAGCATAATACACATAATTTTAAAAATTTCAACAATAAAGTTAAAACTAAAAGGTCAAACTTTCTCTTTTTAATTAAATGACCATTTATTAATAAATATTATCTACTAATAAAGTAAATTATAGGATAAACATAAAACAAATACAATGAATACTAAAATACTTTAAAAGTTTATTCACTTGTTCCATATTTATGCTGTGTAAAATATTGAAGGGATTCAAAGAAAGAGACAAATGTTGTCCTCAAAGAGCATATAGTGCAGGAAGACACAAATACTTAAAAGATTAGAAAATTATAAGTGCCATTGATTAAGAAGATAAGTGGATTACTTTTAAAGCTTAGATAGAGGAGGGTGAAATGACTTTGACTTGAAGGAGTACAGAAGTTCTTCATGAAAGCTGTAATCTCATTTGAAGATTGAAGTGCAAGTAGGCATTATTAGACATGCAGCAATGTGTGAAACGAATTCTGACAGCAGAAAGAATATAAACAAAGTGATGAAAGAAAGAACAGGAAATTGTGGAGTGTTTATAACAGGGGGGGGATTAGTTATTACTTGTCTACATTGAAGATGAGGTGACAAGATGAGAAAGCCAGAAAGACAGACATGGGGTGAGCCAGATCATCAAAGGCTCTAAGTGTCAGGCTAGGGCTCTCAATTTTCTTGGCAAAAGGAATGTTTTTGGAGATTTTACACCATGGGAGTGGCATCACCAGAATCAGCTTTAAGGGTAATCTGATGCTGTTTTACTTCACATGTTTAAAAAAAAAATCTGATCAGTACATAAGAGAGTATGGAGGGGAGAAATATTGGATACAGGGAGACTGAGTAAGAATACTGTAGTAAGCCAAGTGAGAAGCATACTGCTTCCACTCTCCTGGATGAGCTTCTGCTCCTTTGAAGTTATTAGGCCTTCAGTTTGACCCCCATCTACCAAGTTTCTGATGACCCACTGTCATTCACTGATGGCTCTCAAAGTGGCTCGTATGTTTTTTTCTCCATTTCTAGACCCATCATCATACCAAGGGACTTCAAAAGCCCATGAGGATCCATTGTTCTGGACTTCAGTTTTCTGACTTCACCTCTAAAGACATTCTTACATACTTCAGTGCACTCTCTACTCCTAAGAGCATACCTTGGACCTGTCATCAGCTCTGATAAATGAATTCACACTATACTCCAAATCTCTAATCCTTTGGGTTTACTCTCTCACTTTCTCCCATTATACTCGTTTAATGTTCCTATTGGAGTATCAAGTCCACTGATCCATTACTTTCTCACCTTCCATCAGCATTTCTCGTATCTTCACTTTTCTCTCCATGCAGTTTATATCTGTAGTCCATAATTTCAAGCAATCTCTTGCCAATATCCTAAATTCCCTTTGCTCCACTTTTTTTTTTTTTTTTTTTTGAGACAGTGTCTTGATCTGTCACCCGGGCTGCAGTGCAGTGGCACAGTTGCAGCTTATTGCAGCCTGCAACTCCTGGACTCAAGCAACCCTCCTGCCTAGCTAGGACTACAGGTGCATGCCACCACACCCGGCTAATTTTTTTTTTTTTTTTCTTTATAGAGACAGGTTCTCACTATGTTGCTCAGGCTGATGTTGAACTCTTGGCCTCAAGTCATTCTCCTGCCTCACCCTCCCAAAGTGCTGGGATTACAGGTATGAAGCACTGTGCCCAACACCCAATGTCTTTCATGGCAAAATGCCAACCCCGGATAAACTCAACTAGTTACCTATATGTTTACATTTGGAGTATCAATCACTGCTAGAGAAAAATTACAAAGCAGAACACACCGGAAATTCATCTCAGCTGAGCCCTCAACTTTGCTTTAGTCATTTAACCCATCCATTCTCCTCAATTACTGTTTCACACCTTCTCTATGCTCTTCGAATCTATCCATTTTCCTTCACACTTTTAGGAGATGACCTTGCCACTCACTTCACAGAGAAAATAGAAATTACTAGCTACACTATCAACCATCCTCCTCTCTAATACAAGAAAAGTGTTACTTTATCTAAAATCAAATCCTTCATATTCTAGATCCCAGCTTCTCCCTTCCTTCTCATGGACTATGCCTATCCACTTCGCTTCTCTTGACTCTTCTATTTATTGGATTGTTTTCACAAGCATTTAATCCTGTTCAACACCCACCCCCCCCAAGAAAAACCAGTAAATAAATCCCTCTCCAACTCATTCTCCTCCAGCTACTGCTCTATCTTAACCCCTCCTTTCACAACTAAATTTCATACATGAAATACTTATCTTTCAAACCACTCCATCCAGCTCCTCCTCCACTATTTGAAAATAATCCTTGCTGAAGTCCTCAAACATTACTACCTAAATCCAAAGACTAACTTAACTTTTAGGCAGTATTCTCGTTGAAACTCTCCTTCCTTCCTTTCAGTGTCCTTATCAATCTTCTTTGTTAGTTCTTCTTTGCCTACTTGATCCTTAAATTTTGGGAGAAATCTCAGTTCTGTCCTGGGCTCTCTTCTCATTCCATGTGCCTCCCTTGGATGATCACATTTACTCCTTAAGGCATCAACTACGTCTCTATCCAAGGACTCTCAAATCTGTATTTCTAGTCCAGACTTTTCTCCCCATGCTATTAATACAACCACATATCTAGCTCCTTACTACACCTCCATTTGTAAGTCCTGTGTAACATCTTGCTCAGTATAAAACTGAACTCACCTTTCTTCCCAAACCTGATTTTATCCTAGTGCTCCCGTCTCAGTAAATGGTGATATGCACCCAGCTGCTCAAGTAAAAATCTGGTAGTAATTCTTTTCTTATCCCTCTCCTTTATGTCTTTAACCAATCACAAACTCCCTCATATAATTTTTGAATTAATCTGCTTTTCTGCATCCTTGCACTACCACCCTAGTTTAAATTACTATTATTTCTATCCTGGATAACATCAGTAATCTTTTAACAGGTTTTCTTTAATGGAATCACCATTCTGAAGTCATTTGAGATGTTTTAAAAATACATACCTGATTATGTCACTGCCTTACCCTTTGATGGTTACCTACTGCCCTTAGGCAAAAGCCAAAAATTGTAACATGGTTTGAGATAGCCAATGTCTAGCTTTGTAACCTCATCTTCCACCACTTCCTTTGTTTTCTGCTCTAGCCAGACTGACTTTTCTTTAGTTCCTTACATACTCTGCCTTCTTTCTTATCATCAGGCTTTCAAACATGCTATTATTTCCTCTGTTCAGACCACTTATGTTTGCTCTCTTCTTACACCAATTTATCCTTAGGTTTTCAGCTTAAATATCATTTCTACAGTGAGTCTCTCCTGTCCCTATAATATGCCTCCATTGTACCTTATATTTCTCATTCCCTAACAGTTATCACACTTCTAAATTATTTGTTGGTGTTTATGAATTTCCTTTGAGACCTTACCATGAGGTCTATGACAGCAAGGACAGTGTTAGTCTCATACACCACTGGGCCCTCAACTGCCTGGACAAGGTTTTACATTTCAAGGACTGAAAGGTTGGTGATATCATTAAACAGAAATAGAGAATTCAGAAAGAGTGGATTTGGGAAGCCCAGCAAAATGATATGGGAAATAAAAGAAGGGTTTGGTTATCTATATAACCAATGAAAGACTAATTGGGAAACCAAGTAATAGCCAATTCTACATTTATGCTACAATAATTTTAATAATTTTTAATCTTTAAGGGACTAAATAAGGTCTTATTTATTAGTCCCAAGTCTGCAAATAATGGTTCAAGTAGAAAAAAATCTATGTGCAGCAGGTTTATTTTTTTCAATTAAAGTTCAGTTAATATTCAATAAAATATTCATTGGGTACTTACTATATAATTGGATTATGCTATATACTAGGCAATGGAGAAACAAAGATTAGTGTTTAAAGTTTGTCCAATGACTATTTCTACTAATACATACATAGAAATGATGGTGCATTAACAAGAAAGTAGGCTCTGGAGTTTGCCTGGATCTAAATCCTGATTCCACTATTTATTAGGCATATAATCTTGGGTAAATTACTTCCATTTTTTTTGTCTCTCATTTCCTTGTTTGTAAAACAGGGATATTAATAGTACCTACTATAAAAGACTGTTTTGCTTATTAGATGAGTTAACATGGAAATTATCTGGCTTAATACTTGGCACACAATGAGTATCCAGTAAGTGTTAGTAGTATGATGCTTATAAGGGAAAATTTAAAGCTCAAGAACATGAAACAGAAAATTCTCTTTAATAAATAATGACCAACAACACATAAATATTAGTTCTATAGTCCTGCCAGTAGTGAAGGTAGAGATATAAAAGGAAATAAAGGCCAGAGAGAAATGAAGAGCCAAGTTCGGAAAAACAGAGAAGTAATCATAATAGGAGAGGAAGAGACACAAGGAGAGAAAGAGACATTTGTGAAAAAATACAGTTGTGTTTTATATATAGGCATAAATAGGTAACCAGTGATGAGCAGGAAGTCCCTCATTTCCGATTTCCTGATAACAAGTTGTGTTGTTATATAGATAATACATTTGAAATAATTCTATAATATTTTCAGAGAAGGCAAGCATAGTTATGATAGTCCTTTATGTAATTATATAAGAAATAATAGTTTTGGCCGGGCGCGGTGGCTCACGCCTGTAATCCTAGCACTCTGGGAGGCCGAGGCGGGCGGATTGTCCTGAGCTCAGA
>RJWJ010002568.1:87228-99082 GCA_004363605.1 Indri indri
ACAGCTAAAAATATATATAGAAAAAATTAGCCGGGCATGGTGGCGCATGCCTGTAGTCCCAGCTACTCGGGAGGCTGAGAGAGTAGGATTGCTTGAGCCCAGGAGTCTGAGGTTGCTGTGAGCTAAGCTGACGCCACAGCACTCGCCCCAGGCAAGAGAGTGAGACTCTGTCTCAAAAAAAAAAAAAAAAAAAAAGAAATAATAGTTTTGAAGAAGTATTAGAAAGGACAAAATTTTACAATGGGCACTTCAACTTAATTCTTTAAAATTATTTGTGTTGTTGATGATCTGCATAATAGAGAAACTATAAACATAACCAACTACATTTCTAAAGAGTCTCTTTTCTGAAAAATAATATGTACGTGTGCTGTGGCTAAACTTTTGTTCTTTTAGTTTAAAGCAATGTTTTTAAAACCTTTCTTTCCTTGGAAAAGTGTGTCCTTTATATGATATATATCCTGTAGAAAGATCAAACTCCCATTACAGAGGCTGAAAGCTAAGGAGAAGGGAAATCACCAAAAGAGAAAGCATTTCTGGATTTTGGATGCAGGCACTTGATTTTAATCTCAGCTACGTCTTAAAAACTTCAGGCAAACCAAATTAAGAAAATAAAAAGAGAGTGTTAAGAAGAACTAATCCTAGTTCTGGAGAAAACTAGGATTAAGAAAAGTATCAACTTGTTATATTATGTATATTATACCACAATAAAAAAAAGTATCAACTGGTGATTATATTCACTGTACTTTACACAATTAATCTCTGCAGCTAAACCTGTTCTAAATAAATTTAAAGAGTGAATCAGAAAACTAACTCTAAGGCCATACAGACCATTTGTTTTCAAACATAAGACTGCAAACACTTCCTTACCTCAAAGTCATCGTCATCTCCTTCAGTGTAATGTGCATGGTTGTCTGGATTGTTCACTTTGTCCAACAGTTCAACAGCTAGGGCCCTAGAGAGACCTGGCTGCCCAACAAAAGTATGCTACATAAAAAGAAAACAAAATCAAAGTTCATGAGTATATCTCTACACCTACGGCTTATAGCAAATGTTATTTCTACCTTTTCATTCAGTAACTAGTAGACACAAGCATATGGGAGCCTATTAATATAAATAAATTGAGCAAGTCTTAGTAAAAATATTAATCAGAGAATCTATAATTATGTATTATAAAACTAAAGAGCTTTTGTGGGATAAATTTAGAACATGAATAATTTTTCTATTTAAAGTCATCTAATCTATATTAAGTTTAAAATTACAACTTAGGCTATACCAATGACATTCATTACTGATGTCATACTGATAGGCAAATGAATACTGTGGTATGGTTCATAAACACAATAAGAAAAAAGAATGTATATTCTACATTTGCACACATTTAATAAAGTAAACTTATGTTAATATGCAAAAACACATATAATTAAATATTGGCATTTAAATAAAGCTTTCCTAGGTTGTTGTAATCATTGACTTTTTCTAATACAAAAGTATTTTATACACAAACATACACACAGAGTATTCTGCAAATTTACATAAACCAAGAAAAGCAATTAATTTTAGATGACAGCAACATTTTTAAGAGTTTTCTCTAAGGCAGAGGTCAGCAAACTACAACCCATGGACAAAATCTGATGCATTACCTCTTTTTGTGAATAAAGTTTTATTGGGTATTAAAACTCTACTCATATGTGTATATTGTCTATGACTGCTTTTGGCTACAATGTAGAACTTAGCAGTTGTGACAGATACTATATAACCTGCAAAGTCTAAAATATTTACTATCTGATCCCTTACAAAAAGTTTGCTGACCCCTGCTATAAGAGATCACTAATATTTTTATATTAAAAATTTAAATACTTTTGTTTCAGTGATATATCTAATTACTGTACGACTATAGGAAATCGTTCTGTAATTTCAATGACTTACAGTCAGAAGTCTTTCAGCAGTTGGTCTTTTTTTTGGGTTTTTGGTTAGTGCTATTTTGACAAAATTATGGAATGTCGATGACCTTCAAATAAAAAGAGACATGTACAAAAATATTTCACTAATGTAAGTTTTTGGTGTTACTAAATAAAATTAATTTACCAGCAGTTAGAAAAGTCTGAAACATGTCACCTTTTCTTAGGTCTCTTTTAGAGTTCTACATAAACCAAACACTGAAAACCAGCGTACGGTATATTCCTTGGAAACACCTGTGTCAGTTGTTCCTCTTAAGTAAAATGCAATTAGGTAATAATGTAGTAATATACAACCTCTAAAAATTATAACAAAAACTAGACATGGATAGGCTGTGTCATTTATATCATTTATGATCTTCTTTTCTGAGTACTACTTAGGAGTCTCATTGCATAATTTACATAGTATGTAAATGTTGCACTATACCAAGAGTTGAATGGCATGAAGTAGGGTGGATAATACGAGAGACTATTTAAATCCTAAAAAGGCTACTGAATTTCTTAGGGAAAGAGGGCAAAGAAGAGAGAGCAATTTTAGCAACCAGAAGGGTTTTCTTACCACCTGCATTGATGAAACTGGGAAAGGGAGAAGACATAAATTAAAGGTATCATGCTTTGATTATTAATGACAAAAAGGAGTATTTCCACAACAATGTTCCACTATAGGAGGAAATGGACAAGAACTAAAGACACAGAATAACCTTGGTGATTAGCAATGACAATAACCACGCAGCAGTTCTCTACAGACAAATCAAAGCAATGCATCATATTTGATGGCTAGTGACAGAGATAACATGGAGTCAGATAGCATGTGAAGACTAGCAAAGGTTCTCCTATGGTAATGACTGCTCTGGAATCTGTGAATTTAGCACTTATAGCACTTATAGCTAACAGTTATTCATTCCTGAGTGGAATATTCAGGCATTCCTGGCATAAAGCCCTTTGGTTCCAGATACCTATGAACTTAGGGCAACAGGGAATAGGAAGAAACCAGCGTTAATACAAAAGAATATACCTAGCAGTAGCCTATAAATTCCTTTATTTCCACAGTGTGATTTGCCTTTTATTCCTGGTATCATTCCCAGAATGGCCTGGCTCCTAAACAAAACTATACACAAACAGGCTACTGAAACATGAAGCGGGGATTTAGAACTTGTTTGGGGAGGGGCCTCTTAGAATCTGAAATAAGCTATGGACTGTCTCTCCAGAAAAATGGACAAACATACAGAATTTGGGGGCTCATGGACCTTCAAAAGATCCGCGTAATCTAGATGAAGAATTCCAGAATTTAATAACTTGGAAACCTTTATTTGCATCATTTCTTTCATTAAATGTATGTGGAAGATATTACAAGAAAAATAATTTTTAATTATCATCCAACCAATGATATCTTTATGGACTATAAGGATAGGTAAGCTGCTTTACTTTCTAAGAGAACGAAGAGAATAAGATGAAAATAAGTAATAAACTTTTTGAGGATTATGGATGGAAGATAGAGGAAAACTAAGAGATTGATTTTAAGTGCCACAGTAACTAGAAATCTTTTCATATCACCTTCCATGAAAGTCACTATGTAATTAATGGCAATAAAATAATACAGGGCAAAAACAGATGATTCTTCCAAACCTTAATGCATTAATTTCAATTTTTTTCCTCACTACACCTCTTACCCAAGCTGCCAAAAACCTAAGAACATGATTGAGTTTTATGAGAACATTGGATTATAAAGAAATACCAGAAAATAAGCCTAGGTCCTTGCCGTAGCTTTGCAAGTAAATTAGCTTTATAACTTAGGGCAAACTGCTTAATGTCTCTGGGCTTCACTTTCATTATCTATAAAATAAGAGAACTCAATTTGTGCCCCTTTTGACTATAAAATTCCATAAAACTATATATACTTTAACTCACCATTTTGTTTTGTCCTTTAGTTTTGGAGGCTGAAAATTACTTTTTGACATTAAGAAGAGAGCCCTGAAATAAAAATTTCAGTTAAAGAGCAATGCCAAAATACTTTTATTACTACATCTAACAATCAAAATGAATATTCTGTAATGAATTGATACAATGATACTAAATTACCACATATGTAGGTACTGATGAAAACTGCTTTGGGATGCGGAAATGAAATTTTTTATATTTTAGATAGCCTATAAAAAATTTCTCCTGGCTGGTCTGAAGGTAGTGAGTTATCTCACTTGATTGTTCACAGTCAGTTACAGACTGAACTCCTTGTTCTACTACTTAACCCCCCTCCTCACTACTGCACTTGACTAGTCTTAAAAAAAAAAAAAAAAAAATTTCTCCTGACTACAGAGAAGAACTTTAAATTTCTAACAAGTCTTTATTCACAAAGCAAAGCTACTAAAAGTTAAAGAAGAGTTTTATTACCATAGTGTTACATATATAACCAGTATTATATTCTAAGCACATGTCTATATAATTATATATCATTCTGTAACACACAGAGATAATACGTTACTTTAACATTAGGTTGTATGTTTAACCAAAGACTGGTCTCCACAATTATTTTGGACATATAGGCAAATCATATCCACTTCCTGACCAATTTTCTTTTTTGGACCATAATTTCCAACATTCTCGTGTTACACATAAGTCAATCTATAAGATGATTTTGTTCATGAATTCATCTTTGACCCATTTTCCTATGGGGGTAGAAGAATAGAGGACGGAAGAAGGAAGTTCTAAAATCTATATTCCCAACATTTTAAGATATTTTAAATTTTCTGCTCCTTTTAGTCTTTATCTAAATTATCTAAATGTTCACCAATTGTTACATTATTATAATTACATTAGATAATACTGCATTCTTTTTTTCAGTAATAATCAATTTTCTATGTTGCTTTCATTCATACATACAGAGTAGGTGCCCTCAACTGCTAAATAATTTGCTTAGCAATTCATCAACTATTGGGTATTTAGATTTTTTTCACTGCTATCTGGAATAGAGAATTCTTAGCATTTTCTTTTCTTGGATTATTCCCTAAGTAGTGGAATCACTGGAACATTTGTTTTGTACTTAACAAACAACATCAAAGTACTTTTCTAAAGGTCTATACTTATCAGCATTCCAGCCAGAAGTAGATATCTTTTAACCAGTATATTTTTAGTTGTTCATGAGGACAAACAATTTTCCATGTTTTTTTAGTATCTGGTACTTGCTCATAAACATTAATCTATTTTTGGCCTGTAGTCTTTGAATGAGTTCCTTATGCCATCATGCCCAGCTAATTTTCCTATTTTTTTGTGGAGATAGGGTCTCGATATGTGGCTCAGGCTGGTCTTGAACTCCTGGTCTCAAACAATCCTCCTGTCTCGGCCACCCAAAATGCTAGGATTACAGGTGTGAGCCACCATGCCCAGCCCTTATACAGTATATATTAATCTGTAGTCAATTATATGTTAGGAGAACATTTTTCCCATACTGCGGATTTTCCTTTTAACTTTACACCATTTACTTTAAAAGTTTAAACTTTAGCCCAATTTATCTTCTCTGTCAAAATGTCAAAAAACTTTTCAAAAGGCCTCGAATTTTTTCCTGAAAGACAATATATCCTAAAGTATAAATGATAACTATACTCAACACAGGCACTTCTTCATTATCCCTAGACAAAGGAGAAAGAAACAAAATCAAATGTAACTATAAAAATCTCATCCGCATTCTATCATTTACTTGTAACTCCACATAGGAAAAAAAAGAAACAAGATCGATAGATGGAAGAATGAATGTAAAGGCTCAAAAAGACTTTTTTACAATGATAACTATCATCTCCTCGTATGATTATTTGTTTTATGGCAAAGCTTCAAACAGTATAGACAACTCATTGTATGTTGTTTTAAGAGCAGCAATACAGGACAGATTTTAGATGAGATTACTCCTGAATCCTTTACAATACCTTTACTATTTTTCATTCTTAAAAATGAGCGTGTAATACCTGAATTATCAGTATTTTGCTTTCCCCAAATACTTTATTAATAACTGTATAATTGTAAATAATGAGAACACCTCATTGGATGAAGATCAAACATAGGTGGCTGAAGTTCTCCAAGTTCAATTGCTGTTATTCCTACTGCCCAGATATCACAGAGTTGGTTGTAGCCACCATTTTTCTCCACTGCTGCAACTTCTGGGGCCATCCTAGAAGGAATCAACGAATATAACATTTTTAATTTAAAAATAATGATACAAAATCTACTACTACTTCTTGTTATAATCACTAGACTTGTTGGAGGGAAGGAGGCTGAGGGGTGTTTACTAGGAAAGAAGAAAATTGCTAGTAAAGACTTAAATAAATATCATACACACATCCTTTTAAAATTGATTATTTAAGAATCTTAAATCCTTCATCTGAATGCTAGTGCTCTGAGGAAAAATCCTACCTTACTCTAATTTCTGTTTTGTGAATCTTGTTATATAGTATCAGAAAAGAAAAAGAACACTTATCCTGTGAAGGTTAAAGAAAAGTTCTCGAAGGAGGTGATACTTAATGAATTAGCAGGGAGCAAAGAAGGGTGGGGAGCCTGAACATTTCAGTCAGAGGAAACAAGTGCAAATTCAGGAGGTAGGGAGAGCACATGAAACACCTGGAGAGGTGAAAGGACAGTGCTTGCTACTCGATGCGTGATCATCTACAGACCGATATGGGCCATACACTGCGGGTTACCAGTCTGTGGTGAGTACAGCAATGAAGAATAAGCACTTATTCTTGTCAAAATGCATGATCGTTTTTTGGTAATTCATTTTTATCTTGTTTTCCAAAAGTCTGAGTCCGTAATGGACAGGAAATGAAAAACAATTGTCCTTCACAACAGATGGTTTGAGAGGAAGTTTAGATTTTATAGTGAAAATGACAGGGACTCACCGAAAGATTTAATCATCAAGGACAAACTTAATCTAAAACTCACGGCAACATGAAGGATAGTGTGAGAGGAGGTAAACCCAGGCAGATAGATGAGTTAGAGGACTATTTCAAAAATAAAGGGAAAAATTATAAAGGATTTCTCAAAGGCAGTGGCAGAAGGAATAGAACAAAAAGGGTTGACTGAACATATTGAGCTGAGTATAAAATGCTTGTGAAAATTGAAGTAGAGTTTCTACCGAACAACTGTTGAATATATAGAAAACTGAAGGTAAAATTGAGCAGCTGAGTTGGAGCTATATACGTGGGAGTCACTAGTGTATAATAATGATGGCATCAGAAGTTATAAAGTGTAGATTACACTGCTCCGGGGAAATACTTTTTTTTACGGTTTACTGATTTACAATTAATTTATATGTATTAATATATTGAATATCCACAGGGTACAAGTTGCTCTTATATATACACTTAGGTTTCAAAAAGTTATATTAACATATTGTCTCTCATGTAAGTGTGGTTAAGGATATAAGATATGTATACTAAAAATGCTAATACATAGATGTATCCTATATGCAATGTTACATACATAATAATAGGAAGAGGAGTAAAGAGAAGAAAATGATCACCATGGAGCAAGATGACTGGAGGTAAGTTTCATGAAGGGAAGAGGTTAGCTAGAGTCCAGAGATGGCAAATTGGTTTCATATCGTCTGCCCACTGGAATCAGTTAGTGGTAGCTAAATGGAACATCCAGTTGACCAACATTACTGCACCTCCTGCTTAGTGGGAAATGGATCAGTCAGTCTGCCACAGGTGAAGAAAGGTGAGCCACTCTTAAGAATGGGCAGGATTTAAGATAAACACAGGAAAGGGGTATTCTGGGAAGGTAATAAACAAACCTAAAGTAGTAATATTTCATCTGGTATAGTCAGGGTACAAAAAATAAGACAATTTTGACAAAAGAAGAGTGTTCACAAGAAGGATAGTCACAGACAGAGCCTGAGGGAAGGAAACAGTCACGCGATGAAGGAAATTCTACAGGTAATCTAACTCATTTATATTTTAATTTAACTTTTATTGAAATGATATTTAGTGAGGCATTTTTCTGTTATAAAAAGTAATATTGCTGACTGAAGAGAATTTGGAATATATAAAAAAAATATGGGCCAGGCACAGTGGCTCATGCCTGTAATCTCAGCACTCTGGAAGGCTGAGGCAGGAGGGATCACTTGATCCCAGGATTCAGGACCAGCCTGGGCAACACAGTGAGATCCCATCTCTACAAAAAAATAAAAAATTAGCCTGGCATGATAGTTCATGCCTGTAGTCCTAGTTATTCAGGAGGCTGAAACACAAAGATCACTTGAGCCCAAGAGTTCGAGGCTGCAGTGAGCTATGATCTTGTCACTGCATCCTAGTCTTGGCAACATGGTGAGATGAAAGAAAAGAAAAAGAAAATAGAAAAAGAAAAAGAGAAAGAAAAGAAAAGAAAAGCAGAAAAAAAGAAGGAAGGAAAAGGAAGGGAAGGGAAGGGAAGGGAAGGAAGAAAAGAAAGAGAAAGAACAAGGGAAGGGAAGGGAAAGAGAAAGAAGGAAGGAAGGAAGGAAGGAAAAAAGAAAGAAAGAAAGAAGAAGGAAAGAAGAAGCAAAGAAAGAAAGAAAGAAAACAAGTTAACCATGATTCCACTTGAAGAGACCACTGTTTGACATATTTTCACCCATAATTTTTACTTACACAAACATACACACCTGTTACAAAATGGGATTATACTGCATATGCTACTTTTAATCTTGCTTTTATGATTAACAGTGTATCATGAGCCTATCTGCTGACATTCATCTTTAACAAGATAAATTTTAGTAGCAGCATATGATTCCAATGAAGTGAATAAATGTACATAATTTCCTTAACTAATTTTTGTTGCATATTATTTTCCCTCAATTTTTCATTATTAAAATATCATGACAAAGCTCTTCATAAATAAATCTCTATGCCTAATAAATTATCACTTATAAATAAAATAATTCCACTAAGTGGAATTATTAAGACTAAAGAACATAAGATTTTTGAAAAATATTATTGTCAAATTATGCTTCAAAATTGTTCTACCAATTTCCACTTTCGCTGTCAAATATTTAGCAACAGTGGGTATTACCCATGCTTCCAAATATTTTCCAATTTGATAGAATAGAATGTCACTAATTTGCATTTTTGTTCATCAAGGGAAATATTATTCACATTTTATGACATCTTATATGTATTATTTTAATAACTCCCTGCTTCTAATGAGATATTCTTTTTATTGACATACAATAAGTTACATATTAAAGATATTAAGCCTAGTTTGGCATTTTTTAGCCAATAGTTCCTGGTCTTTTTACTTGCCTTTTAATTTTGTTTAAGCTGGTGGACATACATAAGTTTTAAATTTTCATGTAGTTAAATCTATCAACCCTTCCCTTTAGAGTTTTATGCTTTCATGCCCAGAAAGGCTTCCTCAACTCTTAAGGCAGATATTTATTGATGGTTTCAATTTTATATTTAATTACTTTCCATCACATACAATTTATTTTGCCACTAGGTATGAGATACAGAATTACTTTAAATTGCTTTCCAAATAATAAATTATCCAATATTGCATATTAAAGGAGCTAACCTTTAGTCCTAAAGTAGAAGCAATACCAGAAGAAAGGGTAAGAAAATTACAAGAGGTAACACAAGTCTTTTGAGAATTTCACACCTATGAGTCCTCTCATTATAAGATCCCAGGGGCAGTAAAAATTGTTAGCACTTCAACGGAGGGAAAGCTGTACAATGAAAATGAGTACCAAAGTTCTCTAACCCAATTAGAAGTAAGATAGTATCAAGGACCACGAAAGTATGCTAACTTTCAATTATCACTTGTATTACGAAGTATCAAGGTTGATTGCTAACCATGAAGAAATGAAAATGCACTAAATTCAATGACAGTAATGTCTTACCAATAAGGGGTGCCAATGAAAGATTTCCTTTTTGCAATGGTAGCTGTTATTTTTGCAGCTACACCAAAGTCAGCTGGTGAGGAAAAAGACAGAAAATTTTAGTTCTTTTCAATGCAACAACCAGTATTTTTAAGTTCCACCCTTAGGCATGGCATTATTAATAATTCAGATATTAATGTTAGGAAAATGTACATAAATTGAATACCTAAATCTCTTCTTGCTTGGTTCATAACAATCATTAAAACAAAAGAATTTATTGAAACTTTAATGGAATGAAAATGTACTTTATTAAGAAAAAAGTTAATAAAAATACTTTCATTTCAAGCACAATAAAGTTAATGTGGAAAAAAGACAGCAAAAGATAAAATATATGGGAAACCACACACCTGGATTTCTTTTATCCTAACACAACAATGTTAGCATTTGGATGCAATTTTTTGGAAAAGTCTTTTTCCTATGCAAAAACTTTTTAACTGTTGTTAAACATGGTTGTAAAAAACTGTACATATAGTTCATTTTTGTCATTTAACACTTCAGATGATTTTACTCTTATATATTCATAAATATTAATGATTGAAAAATACTCTATAAGTAGATTTATCATAGTATTTTAAATTGCTAGACTTATGTTTGCATTTTTTCTACTATAAATAATATGATTAATACTTCTGTGACTATGGATTTTCCATCTTTAGGATTAATTTCCATAAACTGAATTTCGGGAGTAAAATTACTGGGTCAAAAGATAAAAACTGGCCGGGTGCAGTGGCTCACGCCTGTAATCCTAGCACTCTGGGAGGCTGAGGCAGGAGGATTGCTTGAGCTCAGGAGTTCAAGACCAGCCTGAGTAAGAGCGAGACTCTGTCTCTACCATAAATACAAAGAAATTAGCCGGCACAGTGGCGCATGCCTGTAGGCCTAGCTATCCCCGAGGCTGAGGCAAGAGGATCACTTGAGGCCAGGAGTTTGAGGTTGCTGTGAGCTAGGCTCACATCATGGCACTCTAGCCCAGGCAAGAGAGTGAGACTCCGTCTCAAAAAAAAAAAAAAAACAAAAAAAAACTACGGTGACTCTTCACATGAATATTAAAATTGTATAATGTTAATTCTCATTTAAAATTTTATTAAAATATTTTTGGAAAAAATTAAGAACTTGAAATAACATACCTAATTTTACATCACCATGGTCTGTCAATAAAATATTTGCACCCTAAAACAAAAATACAAATACTATTAAATTAGCATAAGATTTCTTCCAACAGAATTGGCAATTTAAACATATTAAATGAACTTACTTTGATATCTCTATGCATTTTGCCTTTAGTATGCAAATAGGCAAGACCCTGAAGTTTAAAAAAAAAGGTATGTATTAGCAAAACTGCAAACTTGACTCCTGAATTTTTTACTTAAATTCCTATCATTAATAAATAAGAAAACCTTTTTTGGGGGGGAATCTAGAACAGTTTCTTTTTACTAATCAATGTTTACTGTATCTTAAAGATTTCTAATTCATTTTCTGGTAAAAATCCAAAATATTTTACTAAGACATTATCACCACAATCAAGCTAAGGAACATATCCATCATCCCAAAAGTGCCCTTATGCTGTGGTCCTTTTTATTTCTCTCATCCTTTCCCCTCCTGCCCTTAGCAAACACTGGTCTGCTATCAGTAAAGATCACATTTTCAAAGTTGTTTGACTATTCTATGTGTTCTGCATTTCTATAGAAATTTTAGAATCAGCTTGTCAATTTCTTTTTTTTTTTTTAAAGCCCTCCTTAAATTCTGATTGGGATTGCACTGGACTTGTAGGTCAATGTGGGGAGAATTAACATTTTAACACTATTGAGGCCGGGCGCGGTGGCTCACGCCTGTAATCCTAGCACTCTGGGAGGCCGAGGTGGGCGGATCGTTCTGAGCTCAGGAGTTCGAGACCAGCCTGAGCAAGAGCGAGACCCCATCTCTACCAAAAATAGAAAGAAAATTAATTGGACAGGTAAAAATATATATAGAGAAAAAAATCAGCCGGGCATGGTGGCGCATG